>JAOVVA010147603.1:0-10299 GCA_028565275.1 Leiocassis micropogon | reverse complement strand
CACGGGTCTTTAATTTTCTCACACAACCCCTAAAAATACTGTACAGTGTTCATAATAGGGTTCTTAAGCTCCATCTGTCTTCTCTCACTTTTACACACACACACACACACACACACACACTGAGTGACAGAGAGTGACCCAAGCCGGAAAAAATAACTCTCTTATCAACAGCTCCCGTCCACACACTCGTCACATCTAGAAAGCTCACGGCGGGCGCTAATAAAACAAAAAAGCTCCAGGCTTATCAGCGTCTGGCTAGCGTTAGCCACCTAGCATTCCAGACAAGGCATTCAGCGCAAGGTCACGACACAACCATGTTCCAGTTTTGATTCCGATTTATTAAATTATTTGAAATTCATACAGGTGTTAATATTTAATTTTATTATTTTTTTATTAGCACAGCAGAAAAGAGTTGGAATGGTTACTGATACGCTAAAAAGACAACAGAATGAGGTTTAACATGTTGTAATTAGCTTAGATCATTTCTGGATATGTTTAGAGCTCACACACTTACACACACACACACGGCGGAGGTGTCATGCTGCAACACTTTCCTTGCTAACATACGTTAACACGGCGGTGCATCAGCATAGAGAGACGATAATTGAAGGATAGAAGGTTTCTCACATTCGTGTGTGTGTGTCAGTGTGAAGAATTTCACATTCTGTAAACAACAGAATGTGTGTTATGATAACTAGCTATCTACTTTATCTTGGTAATCTAAATTTGTTGTCAAACTAGCAGTAGTTACTAACTAGAACTACCGTAGCTAGCATACTAGCACCGATGTACAACTTTTTATGGTTATGCTAGTGTTAGCCAGCTAACTTTAGAAAATAGTTACACAATCTATATAAAACAAAAGAAAGGTTTTGTCTGTACATTGGGTCAGAGCTCGTTTACCGAACAGGGAGCGTATTTGTCTGGCAACGAAAGAAAGACAACTTAGTGTAAACATAAACTTTTCTGTATCCTCTCTTTCCCATTGATTGTAATGAGATGAAATGTCGGTGGACTCAAAATCTTGTCATGAACTAGGTACATTTTGTACAATTTTCTAATATTTAGGCCCCAATCCAGTGGAAACCAATACCATAAAATGTCACACCAAACAAAATTATGTAAAAATTACAGTTTAAAAAAAATTAAAGGGTTCATCTTTGTTGCAGGCAGACATGTATGTGGGCTTCAACCTGAAATAATAATAATAATAATAATAATAATAATAATAATAATATCACTGATTACATCAAAGCAGATTATTTTTAGCCTTAACTTTTTAACTATTTCTACAAATTCTTTTCCCATCATCATTCAATGTTCCTAATGCTAGTTTTAAACATGTATAATAGCAGTATGATATCACGTAACCTTCATGTTAACAATGCACTAATTCTGTGGATGATTTTAGCCACTGAAACCGAATCTGTGACATCATGACTTGGCATGTTCAACTTAAAGCCGTTTATTTTTGTCCGATGTTAACCTTTAGGTTAACACAGAATGACCTGTGGGTTAAAGGTCAACGTGCAGGTCTATTATAGCAGGTCTGTTTATACACTGGCTCTTTCCGAACGGCTAGCGTTCGCTTATGACTTACGACAAGCCAAGGGTTGGACTATAATTTTAGCTCTGTATGAACGCCCAAATGTGTAAAAAGCTTTACTATGGATAGCATGATATATTCTTCATGCCTAACTAACCTAGCTTTTCTTTCTGCCTTGCTAATCATTAAGATTATATATCTTGTCTGACAAGCTAGTTGGTGATCTCCAGCTACCACCCCCCCCCCCCCCCCCCCATCTCTCTCTCTCTCTGACTTTGAACTCTCATAACACTAAATCTTATCCTCCTACCTCTTTGTCAGGCACCAGAACTTGACTTCTGCCCCATACTTCCCCAACGATCGACCTAAACTTGGCGGAAGCCACATAAACGTGCAGGACCTAGCCTGGCCCAAAGAGCTCCTTTTCCAACAGGAATGTGTGGGAAGACATTCCAGTCTTAATGCTCCACATTCTTCTCATCGCTCCTTCGTTTTTTCCCCGCTTTGCTTCCTTTTGAAATTTGTGCAGCTGCAACCATAGAAGGCAAAGCCAGTGGCAGAGGAAGCACTCACTGAATTTCCCAGAGTTCACAATAGGGTTCAGTAGATGTTTAAACCTCTTTAATATGGATTCCTGGCGCTTCAGAGGACTGCGTAATCGCTAGCAGAGTTTAACGATAATGGCTTTATCGCCTCTTCTCGTGTATTAGCTCTGACAACCGGCTGATTACTGCAGAAAGACAGGAAGGGAGACTGGAGTGGAACAATAAACACCTGTTCAGGGACAACAGAGATCCATTACAAAGAGCCATTACTTAATTACTCGCCTCTGGAGAAGCCATAACCTTCCCTGTGTGTGTGTGTGTGTGTTTTAGACAGGTATGAGAAAGTAAACCAGCTGGTCTGTAGCACATGCACAATATTTTGTCAACAGTTTCATACATGCATCCTCAGCAATTATTTCAGGCAAGTGTTGTAAAGTGTTTGGTAGAGCCAACTGAGTTAGGTCATTGATGCTGGGTTAATGTGTGTAAAGTGTGTAGCTGGCTAATCAGTTTTGCTCAAAGGATATTTTATGTTGTCTTGATCCTGCCATCTAAGGTGTTGAATCGTTTCTAACATTCTCATTGTTGGGTTAATAGTTTATCCATTAGGGTTTGCTACTGATGTGATCCCACTATATTTGGTATTGTGTTCGCCCTGACATGCTTACTGTAGGCATGAGGCGATTGCTGCTGGCTTGAGAACTGACCTTTGATTTTGGGTTCATCCTGTCTGGTTTGATCCTATCATGATGAGTGTTAGGTTCATCTGAACATGTTTGGTGTTGGGTTTCCGTGCCTCCTGCTGCGTGATCCTATCATGTTTGGTATTGGGCTCATCGTCCTGTATTGTGTTTGGCATTGAGTTAATTTTGGAATGTTTGGTTTAGGAGTGGTTCTGCTGTTCTAGTTTTTGGGTGATATTGCAGGATTATTGTTGGATTGGAGTTCAGGTTCATGCTGCCAGGTTTGGCAGTGAGTTAACTGCACTGGTGCATCCTGGTCTGTTTGGTATTGGGTTGATGCTACTGGGTTTGGTATTGGGTTCACCCTGTTGTTCTTTATTACTGGGTTTATAATGTGATGTTTGGCTTTGAAGTAATTCTGCGTGTTCAATGCTGGGTTGATCCTACCATGTTTGGTACTGGGCTCAGCTTTCTATGTTTGGTGTTTGGTTGATCATAATATATTTGTGTTATTTGGTATTGGTTTCATTTAGAAGTGGCTCTGCTTTCCTTGCTTTTAGGCAGTTGTTGTTGAGCTCAGGTTCATGCTGCCAGGTTTGGCAGTCATCCTGGTCTATTGGTATTGGGTTCATCCTATTGTGCTTTGGTATTTGGCAGATCCTACTGTTTGTGTGTTATTTGGGTCATCCTGGCATGGTTGGCTTTGAAGCCATTCTGCATGTTACGGGTTGGGTTGACCCTGTTTTGTTTGGTATTGATTTCTTCTTCCTGTGTTTGGTGTTCAGTTGAGTCGGCAATTGGGTTTCAATTGGCCTGCCAGATTTGGTGTTGGTATTTGATGTTGGGTTGATGCTACTGTATTTGGTATTGGGTTCATCCTCTTGTTCTTGGTGTTAAGTCAATCAGTTTGTGTTTAGTATTTGGGTGATCATGCTGTTAATTTATTATTGGGTTTATCCTGACCTGTTTGGCTTTGAAGTCTTTAATGTTGGATTAAGCTTACCATGTTTGGTATTAATTTTATCTTTTCTAGGTTTGATGTTGAGTTGATCCGTTGTTGTTTGGTTCATCCTACTATGTTTGATTTTCCTGGCAGGAACTGGAATTGATTATATTGTGCAATGTTTAATGTTGCGGTGAATCCTGGTGTGTTTGGTGTTGGGTTGATACTATTATCTTTTTTATTGGGTTCACCTTCTCACAGTGGATCAGAGTGTTTGGTATTTAACTGATCCTGCTGTTTGCTTTAGCTTTTGGCTGATTCTGTGTGTTTCTTCCTGCATTTGGTGTTGGCTCCATGTTCGTGTTTGTTGGTTGATCCTGATACATTTGGTACTGGTTAATGCTGCTGTATTTGGTGTGTGTGGCTGTTATTTCATGCTGTGCTAAGCTACAACGGTGAAGTATCGATGCTTCACAGTGTGCGTCAGCAAGCAATTGAGGCAAAATGTATTGTTCTCTCTCTCTCTCTCTCTCTCTCTCTCTCTCTCTTTCCTACCCACACACTCTTTAGTTCATATTGAATCCGCTTGTCCACTCAATTCCCAGACGTCACCTAAATGACATTTTAACCCACTGATTAATGACTCATGTTTAATTAGACTGGACGAAGTGCTTTCCACTGAGAATAGCAATAGATCCGGCACTTAATTTATGAAGGAACAAGTGGAACAATAAGGAAGTGACCAGTCTAGGACCTACTGTAGTTTGATGATGGAGGAATACAGTTCACAAGCTTGTTTTGAGAGTTAACAAGCTACGAATTCTTTCCTAAACGTGATATTTTGTTACTCGTCCTTACTTCTCTAAGATGTCTTGTGGCATCAATTTCTACACTACAGTGTTTTCAGTCTCAGAACAACCTTGTGCCAAGACCGAGCTCAATCAATCATTATAAAGATCTAGTAGCTAGTTTCCAAGATATGTAGCTGCTGTAGCTATTTATTTAATGTACTTCAGTGACTAGCTCTCGGTGGAATGCTAGCCAGCTCGCTAAAGTTACAGCTAAAGTTTTCTTTGTTTATTATAATTTATTAGCTACATTATTAGCCTATTATCTAGCTAGTCTTATTATATCATATGACAATGAACTACTGTAGTTACAAATTTACGTGTAGCTAATCTACTTATAAAACAGGACCTGACTAATTTATTTATTAGTGTCTAACATCATAGGGTTTCTACTATCTCTACCACCATATCTCCCTCTTACACACACACACACACACAGTACAGTTTATCAGTGTACTAGAGGGATGACGTGCTACTGCAGTACATTATGAGCACACACACACACACACACACACACACACACACACACACACACACAGGTTTTAACAGCATTTACCAGTAGCAAGGACATTAAATCTCAATCTCTCTCGCTCTCTTACTCTGTGTGTGTGTGTGTGTGTGTGTGTGTGTGCTCATGAACATCATAATGATTTTATCCTGCTGCTGTGCCGGAACTTGGATAGTCTATGAATCTAAACAAAGCCTTTAGTCCAACACACACACACACACACACACACACACACACACAGAGCAAGTTTTAATGTCTTTGCTGCTGGAAAACATTTTTAAACCATTAAAAAACAAAACTTGTATGTGTGTGTGTGTGTTTATAACCTTTAAGAAAAGGACAAAGAGAGAGAAGCAAGGGTGAAGACATCAGATCTGACAATTAACCCAGAACATTTCTAACCACACACATACACAAGCACACACACACACACACACACACACAAAGCGAGATGTTTAAAGATGACTCATTGAACCCCATGTGCCATTCCAGTCTCACTTCCTACTGCTGTTGCTAGGTGATGGCACACAAGACCTGGAAATGTGTGTGTGTGTGTGTAATATAACTTTTCTGAGTTAATTGTTTAACCCCTTATGATACACATTTGTGTCCTAGGACCCTAAGTCCCTACTCCCGTGAGCACACACACACACACACACACACACACACACACACACACACACACACACACCTTGTGTGCCCCAAAGGCCATTCTGGGTAGAGGGTTAGGTCTGTGGTGCATTGTGGGATAGATAACGTGCCAGATAGCCTGCTGTATAACTTAAATGTAATGCTGCAGTCCCAGAACCATGCAGTATATAGTAGGTAGGGTTTACATCTCCTGTAACACATGTAGAGACAGTCATATGGAGGCCAACAGCGCCCTCTGCTGTCTAATATCAATTTACTGACAATATAAAAATGTTTATTGAGCTCCAGTGTTTTGTAGAATGCACTATAAAGGATAACTCACCATATTAATTTAAATATTTTTGTGATGTAAAATAAACTAATAGATTATTTTATCACTGTATGCTGAGTTAATTAAAATGAATTACTGTATCTGAAGTGAATAAAAGAGAATCACAGTATCTATAGTGGATCAAATAGAATCACTGTATCAGAAGTGAATAAAAAAGAATCAGTGTATCTAAAGTGGATCATTGAGAATCACTGTAACTATAGTAAATCAAAGAAAATCAATGTATCTAAAGTGGATCAAAAAGAATCAGTGTACCTAAAGTGGATCATAGAGAATCACTGTAGCTATAGTGAATAAAAGAGAATCACTGTATCAAAAGTGAATAAAAGAGAATCAGGTTATCTAAAGTGGATCAAAGAGAATCAAAGTATCTAAAGTGGATCAAAGAGAATCACTGTATCAAAAGTAAATAAAAGAGAATCAGGTTATCTAAAGTGGATCAAAGAGAATCAATGTATCTAAAGTGGATCAAAGAGAATCAGTTTATGTAAAGTGAATCAAAAAGAGAATCACTGTATCAAAAGTGAATCAGTGTAACTAAAGTGAATCAAAGAGAATCAGTGTATCTATAGTAAATCAAAGAGAATCAGTGTATCTAAAGTAGATCAAAAAGAATCAGTGTACCTAAAGTGGATCATAGAGAATCACTGTAGCTATAGTGAATAAAAGAGAATCACTGTATCAAAAGTGAATAAAAGAGAATCAGGTTATCTAAAGTGGATCAAAGAGAATCAAAGTATCTAAAGTGGATCAAAGAGAGTCAGTTTATGTAAAGTGGATCAAAGAGAATCACTGTATCAAAAGTGAATCAAAAAGAGAATCACTGTATCAACAGTGAATCAAAGAGAATCAATGTGTCTAAAGTGAATCAAAAAGAGAATTATTGTATCTAAAGTGAATAAAAGAGAATCACATTATCTATAGTGGATCAAAGAGAATCAGTTTATGTAAAGTGGATCAAAGTGAATCAAAAAGAGTCACTGGATGATAACTGATGCAGTGTATCCTATATAGTGAACACACGTGGTTTGGGACATGTCCACGCTGGCACGGCAAGTCTGGGTGTGTGTATTTTAAAGGGATAGAACACAAGGTCATACGTCATGTTACATGTTTTCCACAGAAATATAAACTATAGGAGGAAGTAGTGAGTGGGTGAAAGGACCTCGAAACCGACTGCTTCCACACTCACACCAGAGAGAGAGAGAGAGAGAGGGGGGGGGGGGGGGGCGGGGGGGGGACTTGTGCACTTTCTCTGTCCTCTCACACAGGGACATCCTGGAGGACACGGAGTGTTTAAGGGCGGAGAGCGCACTGACAGCTGGAACTGGAGAGCGCTCGTCATTACAGCGCGACACTGTGTGTACAGTGTGTTATTATAAACAACAGTGTGTGTTAGTAAACAGAGGACGTGTAGGTCTCGGGGTATGTACTGTCTCTCTCTCTGTCTCATACACACACACACACACACACACAGAGCATGCGGGTCCTGACAGGTCGCAGTGTACTGTTTGATTTTATTTGTGCATACTGTTTAATAGTGTATAATAATAATAATAATAATAATAATAATAATAATAATAATAATACATATTATAATTCTGCACAACTTTCTCATGCGCACTGGAAGCTTATAGGTACTCAGCGCGCGCGCGCACGCACACACACACACACACACACACACACACTCGAGGGATCTCTCTCTTTTAATTTGCACTTAGAAAAAAAAACCGTTTATATTAATTAGTGTACTGTACTGTGAAGGATATGATAAAATAAAACACACACAAAAAAAAAAATCAGGATCCGTGCGCGCGTCCGTCAGAGTGTTCGCGCGCACCGAAAGCTTGTAGTTACTCGAGTGCACGCGACTCGATCCTGTGCCCAACGTGGCATTTATGTACATACAGTATAAATCTAAATTTTAAAGGACACATTTCCCTTCAGGTGCTCACGCTCAGCCATGCACTTTAGGATTAAAGTCGGGTTCAGATACTTTAACCAAGGCTTTAGCTCAGTATCTATTGTATTAAAGCATACTGTAATACAGGTGGCTTGGTGGCACCTCTGGGGTCAAGGGTTCGATTCCTCGCTCGTTGAGTTTGCATGTTCTTCTCGTTGGTTCCTGATGGTTCCTCCCACAATCCAAAGACATGCATATTAGGCTAACTGACGATCCCAAATTGCCCATAGTGTGTGTGTGTGTGTGTGTGTGTGTGTGCCCTGTGATGGAATGGCACTATGTCCCGCAACCCAGTATACAGGATAAAGTGCTATAAAAGATGAATGAATGAAATGATTAAAGTGTACACGGGGGCGATAATCACCAGTCACCTCCCGATATTATCAAGATACCTCAGTGCCGATTTGTTTAAAATTGCAATTCTATAAATATCACGATTTTATAAATATCCTAACCCGATGTGACTTTTTTCCATGATTTTGTTACAATTTTAAACCTTTAAAAAAAAAAAAAAAAAAAGAGGAAATATAGTTGCAAGCAACGATGAGCGGGCCCAGGCACCTTGCACCTTCGCCATGTGGGCGCACCAGAAAAACAGTGAGCACACTGGGCAAATGCACTTAAAGTGGACATACCAATACCATTATAACATAATTTTAGAAAAGGGGCAATTTTTAAAACACCTCTAAAAAGCCCCAGATGCTGATAAAAAAAGCATCACACTGTGATACCACTCAATGTGATGTCACTCAATATGATTAAACAGCTGACCCGTTTAACATATCAAAAATTCCTCCTCAATTTTGCATCCTCAGTGTCTTGAGATCACATGGGCCTGGTTTGTTGGAGATCCTATAAATCCCCTAGCAAGAGTGTATCAAAATCCATTGGGTGTGTTTTGCAAACGAAATAACTGACTTCCTATTGAGTTGAGCCCATGACAAAAGTTGTTCAGTTGTTTGAGCTCTAAATGTATACTGAGTTTCATGTGCATGCATGCAAGTGTGTATGAGCTATGGACAAAAATTTTATGTGAGGCTCCCATGCCATGCCTGGAGCCAAGACTTTCAGCCATCCTAATGACAGCAGGTTTCAACCTGTGTGCCAATATTTTGAGCATGTGAAGACCCCCAAAATGGCCCAGATGGTAGAAAAAAAAAAATCCCTAAATGAACAAGAGGGCCCTCACACGCTATGACGACATACAGTAGGGCTGATGTTATAGCGCTTGGGCCCTAATTAAGGCCGTTCCTTATGACATTAGTTTTCTCATCATGTTTAAAAACAAGTGCAGCATTTCAACAATACAAACTAACTTCAAATACAAGAGTTCAACATTTAACTTCAAATTAAATTAAACACTAAGCTACATTGTTACTGAGCAGCGGGTATCTCTCTAATCTGCCATAATTATTATTCCTAAACATGTATAGCAAATAATTTACTCCTACCGCATTGAATGAACATGTCGGAATAGTTCAGACTGCACCACCTGTAGGATTATAAAGAAACGTTTTAAAACATTTGAGGCCACATTTTAGCGCCTCAGACGCCTCCAAAGTTTCAGAACTCAATTTGACAGTGAACGCGTTGAGTAACTGTGAGCATGTCTGGCTTCTAACAAACACGATTAACAGGAGTGTAAGGAGTGAATTTGAGATCAATTCGCTCGTTCGAGTTTGGAGAAAAAGGCAGATCGGAGGCTTTTAACGCACATATAACACCATGAAAATGTGTGTCTGCTATGCCACTTGGAAGCTCTCCAACATAACACTAAACAAGGAATTTACAGTAGACTCTTTGATTTACTAAGAAGAGGCACAAACCACCTAGAATCTGCTCCAATCCACCTTCAAATAGCTAAGATATTAAGATATTCTCTGATGTTTCTTAACTCTGCCAATACATTTCAAAACTTCTACTTCCAAATGTTAGCCAAGTAGGTCTGGGTTTTCACTATATCACTACATGCTTAGTGGATTGAAGTGAATCTCTATATGCCCAGTATGCCACTATATTCAAATGAATCACTGAAGTGATTGAGTGAATCAAACCGGACCAATGCATAGTTCTTCAAAATGAATTGATAATGGATATGATTAACAAATCAAACAGAAGCAGTATATACCTGAGATAAAACACAAGGTCATATACACTACGTTCCAAATTATTACGCAAATGATATCTTTCTCTGATTTTCATAGTTAGTCAATGCAAATGACAGTCAGTATAATTTTCTAGTTATCAACCATTAGTGTATAATTTGAATTTTATTGAACAA
>JAOVVA010147542.1:0-10303 GCA_028565275.1 Leiocassis micropogon | reverse complement strand
CTCAGCCCCCCCGCCTGTAAACCCAACTTTAACAGGGATCAGCCAATCACGTGGCAGCAGCACAACACCTTCCATCACTTACAGGCCGAGAGATTCACATCGAACATCAGAAGGAGTGAAAGTGTAATCTCGGCGAGTTTAACCGCCACGCTTGTTGGTACCAGATGGTTTGGTCGGAGTTTTTCAGAGACGTCTGATCTGGGTGGAAGCGCTGTGCTGATAAGAGGAAACATCAGAGGAAACAGCCAGATTGCTCCGAGCTGCCAGGAAGGAAAGAGAGACTCAAATAATCACTGATTATAAGTGCGGTGTGCAAAAAAAAAAGGAAAAAAAAAAGACATCAGACACCAGGTGGACGAGCTACAAGAGCAGGGGACCAGTGTTGGGTTCTTCTCCTGAGACCATTCATGCACAAGAACCTACTGGTCTACACTACACTGGAGTTCACACTGACCAAGATACCAGAACACCAAAAAGCCAACCTTAAGTGCAAAAAAAGAAGAAGATATAAATGAATTACAATATTATAATACAATATTATCTTCTCTTTTTTGTTCAGTGTTGTTTGTACTTCTGACACAAAGCCCTGATGTGTGCAGATGTTCCAGCGCTGCGTCCTCATTGGTCAGCTGTTCGTAAATCTGTTTAGCTTCACTGGACAAGAAAATGGAGAAAGTGCATTCTTCTGGATGAAAAGAGCTCGAACCTTTACACCTGATTGTGTTTGTGTTCAAGTGTGAATGATCTAAAACACAAAAGAAGACAAAAGCACAAGAAGACAAAAGCTGGCCAATAAGGACGCGGCGCCGTGTGACCTGCTCACAGGAGATTTGTATCACGAGTACAAATACAGCGGAACCGGCGCATACGAACCAGCATACGAAGCATTTTTGGCATATTAGCAACCAGCTAAGTCACGTGTACGACCGGGAGCCGCTCAGAACTCGTTAGCGTCAGTGGAAAGCTAAGTGAAGCGAATTTACAGATTTTTTTGTGGGTTTTTTTTGCAATTTGTGTAAGATGTACTGTAGTGAAGACGCAGCACCGCGGGTAACAAGAATGTTATCAAGGACGGTAGCGTGAAGAAAAGGGAGACGCTTTTAGTTCGGTTTTTTAAGCAGCCGGTGGCAAAAGCAATCATAAATTAAGGTTAAGTGAGGATTAATGTCTGTTTATTTCATATTTCACTTCATTTACACGTCTGTTCTAAATGTTTTGATTGTTTTTATATGCAAAAATATAATTATAGAGTTGGAAATTGGTGATATTGGTCATATTTCTGGGTGTCTGGAACAGATGATCTGTATTTACATTATTTCCTCTGGGACGATGTGTTTCACAACACGACACTTCACCTTAAGAACTCGCCTCCAGAGCCGATTAAACTCGTATGAATCTGATCAGTGAAAGTAAAGCAATTTCAGTTTAGGGGTTTGGTTTTGCCATTATTTTCAATATACTGATTTTTTTCAGATTTCTCTGAAAAAACACACACACACACAGCAAGACTGCAGAACTGCTAGAATAAACAGTACATCACAGTAACACTGTATCCTACACTAACACTAGTGTGTGTGTGTGTGTGTGTGTGTGTGTGTGCGCGTCCACAGTCCAGTCCTCAGTCCAGACCCAGGCTATAATTAGCGGGTGGTGTCAGGGTGGAGCAGGAAATGCTAATCATAACTGAAATCAGTGCGCGGTCCTGACGACATCAGTGCTGATCCAGGACCAGCTGAACTTCACCCAGAGCTTCTCGTACGCTGACTCAAATGAAAGCAACACTTCCACCAACATGTCAGAGCTACAGGGCCACAATTAGCATCACGCACGCACGCCTGCCTGCCTCCTGGCCGAGTTCCTCTTTCCTGTGCTGGCAGTGCGTTAGCGCTCGTAAATGTGTTTTCTAACAAGGAGTCTTTCAATGCAAGTACGTTTAAAGGAAATGCAGAGAGGTGGGAATTTATACGAGGCCAGCTCCAGCCCGTGGGGGAACCGAGGCCTCGCGCTGGAAACCAATCAGAGCAGATCAATCTTCCTCGTTGGTCTTTATGGGACATTTGTTTGCTCAGAGATGCCATTCGCCGAGCTCCAGCAGATGAACAAACGCAACGTGAATAATGAGCGACTGAATCGTTTCAGAACAGGGTGCAGTGACTCGCCGCGGTGAGGATATGAACCAGAGGGAGGGGTTTCTTTTCCTCCGTACCAGAGTGTGTGTGTGTGTGTGTGTGTGTGTGCTGTTCCTCGTGCAGCCAGAATTATGGTTATTAAGAAGATTTAAAGTCAGAGCACATTTCAATTACGCTGCACATTAGCCTAAGCGGACTGGGAGGCCCGGGAGGAGGAGAGCGTGTGGGCCGAGTCCCGCCGCCCCTGAGGAGGTAGGCACTGCCACGTGAGGAGCACTCAAACCTTAGCACCAGGAATCACACACGCTTATTTATTAATGCTAGAACAAGCGAGTCTTTGAGGAACGGTTCACTCTGCTCCAAACGCAGATGAAAAGGGCGTAGTGCACGGGTCCGGGACGTCTACAACAAGGGGAGACGTGCAGGACTGGTGTCCGTCTTTCCTACACATATAGAGTGACATGAATTCATTTCACACTGTGACGAGTGATGCGAAATAACGATCAAGACCTCAAGAATCAACAGAATGACGTCACAAACCGAAACGTACAAACATACAAATCAGTCGCACCGCGATGCGCATGTGTGTGTCACAGAAACCCCGTGCTAGGTGTGTGTTCGTGTCACAGTTTCCCCTGACTGGTCATCATGTCATCACTGTAAACACAGTCTTTAATCTAAACGGTGTCTGCGGGAGCCGCTGTAGCTGTGCGATCACACCGCAGGAAAAGCTGCACCTCTGAACAGAAACAGGAATTCTCGCGACATTGAGCGTTATCCTCTCGGCTAAGCCGCGGGACCGCGCGCATGGCAGACGAGGCACCAAAATTCAATGGGAGATTTAGGGACAACAAACCGGCCATAATGCCTTCTGCAGACGAGACGTCTGAGACAGGAATGGACGCTCTACCACATTCCAGAAGTGTCTCGTCCGCTCTGCTCATGAACATCCTGTGTGTTTTTGTCCATCTCTTTTGTTTAGGTTAAATACCAATGTCTTGTGCTACACAATGTGTGTGTGTGTGTGTGTGTGTGTGTGTGTGTGTGTGTGTGCGCGTACATGTGCCATTATAATATTACAGAGTGTGTGCCTCTTACAGAACACATCCTGAACCAGACGCAGGTCAAGAGTGCACCAGCGTCATGATTAGCGAGTGCAGGAGAACAACGCGGCTGAAAACACAAAGGACTCTTATTTTACCGTGATGCAGCGGTGCCTGACTAGAAGATCAAAACCTTTACATTTTGGACCTGTAATAAGTGATGCACCGTACCGCTCGTCCTCCTCGTCCTCCTGAACAGGTGTCACACGTGAACACGTCTGTACGCTGCCTAGCTTGTGCTACACAGTATAACACACTTAAAGACAAAAAGTGTTCAGATGTGTGTTAATGCAACATCACTCCCTGAACCTGGAGTAGTTGGTACTTGGTAGTCAGAGCTCACACCAGCTTTACTTACGCACTGTGGCATGGAGCTCGACTCATGAGAACATCTAAAGAATAAAAAACGAATCTGAAATTGAGAGAGAAATACAGAAGTGAGAGAGAGAGAGAAAGAGTGTGTGTGTGTGTGTGTGTGTGTGAGAGAGAGAGTTAAATACAGTACATGGATTAAAGTATCTGTCCAAACCTGTTAATTATTGAATTCAGGTGTTTCAATCAGGTCCCCTTAGCATACAAAGACATCTTGGACAATGATCTACTTCCAACGGTTCAAGAAAGGCCCCAGTACACAAAGCAAGGACTATACAGTAAAGATATGGTTTGATGAGTTCGGTGTGGAAGAACTCGAGCGGCCCGAACACAGAGCCCTGACCTCGACCCCATTGAGCACCTTTGGGACAGACTGGAACAGAGACCTCATAAATGCTCTACAGGATGAACGGACACGGAATTTACACAAGCACTCCAACATCTTGTGGACGGCCTTCCAAGAAAAGAGGAAGCTGTTAAGGCTGCAAAAGGGGGACCGACTTCATACTAAAGTGTGTGTGTTTGGATACAATGTCACTGCAGGTTTGGACAGATACTTACGTCCTTATAGTGTGTGTTCCTCATAAACAGTGTCATATTCAATGTTTCATGTTTAACAGTGGATCCACATCAAATTTCAGCCAGAGTTGCTTGGTCTACTCTAGACCTTCAGTTTGTGCCTCGGTATAAATGAACCAAGAGCATCTTTTTTAATGTGCATGATGGCCATTTTATCAGTTTTGCAGCACTGGACTGAATCTGATCAGAATGTAGAGCTTTTTGCACTTCATCCTGCTGCTTCTACCCGCAGTCACATCATCAGTAAACCCCAGAGAGCCAGTTCCACGCCCATGACACCATAACACCGCCTCCACCATGTCTAATAAAGATGTGGAATGACTTTGGATCATGAGCCCTTCCTTTCCTTCTGCATATCCTTCTATCGCCATCATTTCTTCATCAAGTGAACTTTAGCTTAATCTGTCTGAAGCCTCTATCTCCAGAACTGAGCAGGTTTT
Organism: Leiocassis micropogon; assembly: GCA_028565275.1. Taxonomy (NCBI): domain Eukaryota; kingdom Metazoa; phylum Chordata; class Actinopteri; order Siluriformes; family Bagridae; genus Leiocassis; species Leiocassis micropogon. The sequence continues at coordinate 5,680 of JAOVVA010147542.1, read as the reverse complement.
TTAAGGTGTTCTGCTCCCAGTGGTCTGTATCTTGAGGTAAACCCTGTGCATGCACCTTCCTGAATGTGTCTCTTGATTGTAGACTTTGACGACGGTACACTTCCTGCACGTCCTCCGGAGTGTTCATGACTTGGCTAGATGTTGTGAAGGGGTTTTCTTACCAATGAGGGACTCATGTGATCATCCACTTTAGTAATCTTCTCTGCTCTTTCAGGTCTTCAGGAGTTGCTGAGCTCAGCGGTGCATTCGATCTTTTTATGAACTGACCAACCTGATTGATGATTCAGGGCGCTTTCACATTAGGCTCGATTGATTAGTACCGTTCCCAGGAACAACCACCTCCCCTCCTCCACTCCCCCACTGGCCACGTTCACATTATTATTATTATCCATACTCATGTACCCTTGCGTATTTACACACTCAGATACAGCAGGTGGCAGTATGCACCTAGTTGGTTTGTGAGCCGCCATTAAACACAAGAGAAGAAGAGAACGAGGAATTCAATCTTCACGCTATGTCTAATTTTATTGATATTTTGGGAAAAAAATGTCAAGATTCCATATCTGATTCGATCTGTGCCCAAGCACGCCATGCTCAAGACCACCTTTTCAGAAGGACTCGGCACGGTACCTGGATTGTGCCCTCTGATGTGTGGCACGGGTAACTCAGGGGGTAAAGCACTGGATTGCTGAGTGGCAAGGTTCAAGCCCCACCACCACCAAATGGCCTGTGTTGAGCCCTTAACCCTGAACTGCTCAAATCTATAATGAGATTAAAATAAATTATAAGTCACTCTGGATAAACTCATCTGCCAAATGCTGTAAATGTTAAACACTATTAGACACTCTAACACAACTAATGATGGCTCTCTTCCTCTGCATCAGCACCTTTTTGGACTTCATGACAAATTCAACACTTGGAATCAACTGCAGAACTTTATTCTCTTCAATTTCTCAGGAAATATCGAAGAACACCATCACACCTGGACATCAAACTCAGTCAGCTGTCCAATTACTTCTGTGGTTTTGTTCAGGATGTTCAGGATGTAATGCTTCACAATGACAACATAGGAACCTGAAAGCGGAGGCGCAGATGAACGTTACAGGCGACTCCTCAGTAAAACATTAGCGGGCTAGTTTCTTGATTTCGAATTTCAGCCGGTGTTTAATTAGCAAGCTAAGCGTGTTCTAGCTCAGAGTTAGCAGGATAACCTCAGTGATATGATAGTTGTCTACTTTGTTGAGATGAAATTGGCACTGATGAAAGATAGAGCTGTCTGCTCTCGGCTCGGAGAGACGTCTGATCCGATTAGGGTGCCGTACACATCAGAGTGTGTGTGTGTGTGTGTGTGAGATGCTTTCCTGAGTTTGACAAGAACACAATGTTTTATACAAAATCTTCAGCTTGCTTTTAAAGATCAGAGTAGTCTCCTGAATCAGGGTAGAGCCATGAATATCCACCTGACCATCTGTTCTACTTACGGTAGGGGGGGCGTTCAAGTCAAACTGGGACTTTTGATTGCACAGAATAACAGAACACAGTTCTCAAAGTAAAAGCTCCTACTGCACTTATCTATTGCTCTGCCTGGTTCATGCCTGAAACGCCGGCCCCCCAGGAACTCCTTTAATGTCTTTCCCAAACATGTGGAAATGTCTTGGAGCGAGGTCAGGACTGTACGGGGGATGTGGCGATAACTCCCAGCCGAGTTCCTGTAACGTGCAAGTGGTGTTGGTGAATGAGTGTGTGCAGTTCATACACACAGACAATTTTTTTTCCGCAAGTTGGCGGCGTAGATTTTCAAGGATCAGACGTTCCACCCGCTGAATGTTCAAGGGAACGTCTGCAGTGCGCTCCGAGCCACCTCGGCTGGGATCGTCATTCACAGACGTACAGGGGCTCCGTTAAAACATTCGCAACGGTCCAATGTTTTACTGCGACTGAGAGTCTCATCACCGTACTGTGTTTGAAGTCCTCTGTACATGTCACTCTCCTGTTTCACGCCTTCATTCACCAGAAATTCATCACGAGTCCTGGTTTGACTTGAACACCCTCGCATATATTGCAGGGAATTATATCGGGTTCCTCGTTCACTCGGTCAGATGCATGACGTTTTATATCGAATCTAATCATGTGACACGTGTTTTATAAAAGAGGCCTCAGAGGTGTAAAGTCGAGTATTTTCCTCTCTATCTGTCAACAGACCTGAGGATTAAGGAGCATGTTGTGTCAGCGTTATTTTATCCTCCCGGTGTAATTTACTGCCGCGCACAGACTGCACAGGGTGAAAGGAAAAATCCCTCCACACAGTCTGAGTACACGCGACTGTGTCAGGGAGTTTCACTTAAAACCACCGCTGAGTTTGATGGACATGTGGACACATCTGGCAGCACTACGTGAAAAAGTTAATTACACTTTAGGGTTTTTTATTATTATTATTATTATTCTGTAGGAAAACTTAAGATTTCTTTGAGAAAGGATGAGAAAACAAGAGTTTTTCCTTTGTAGATGAGCATCAAATAAGATCCCTCTAGACATCTCGCATTCTTATACAGCAGGAGACAGAACTAGCAAAGCTAGCTAAGCTGAGAAGCAGAGAAAAAGCACTCAAAGCTCTAAAACACCCAACATGGCACAGAGCCCATAGCCCGGGAGCGCAGGTGATTAAACAAGCCTAAACCCGGAGAACTCGCTACACCGGGGAAAGCAGCAGAGTCAGACACACACAGTAAACCTCACTCACTCACTCGCTCGCTCGCTCACTCAGCTCTTACTGAAATGAGGGCTTTGTGGGGTTTGTGGTTGTACAGCATTACATGACTGCCCTGGCATCCCGCGGAACTGGCGCAGAGGCTGAAAGGGCAAATACATTGGCTGGGTCTGTGCCCCGTCCCTCAGACGGCTGCTGACCACGCGAAGGAGACAGGAAGATGAACGCAGTCTGCATGCAAGAACAACAGGATCGCTGCAGGAGAAAGAGCCGTGAACACTTCACCCAGCAGAGGGCACTTTGAGAGACCCAGCGGCTGAATGTTTATGTTAGGGAGCGTGTTGGTGCCTGCAGATTTAAACAGCCCATAAATAATAAACAGATGAACAGACGTCATGTATGTTACAGTAATCTGTGTTCGGGCTCACTGCGAGTACGGACACAATCAATCCTCCACATCTATATGTGCTCACATCTCATTTCTCACACACTTACAGGTTCCTTTATTGCTCCTCTCTCTCTCACACCTACAAACACACACACACACTCTGACACACAGTGTAATTTACTTCCCCAGGAGAATGACAAGTGACTGAGGGTCTTGTAACCGCGATCACGCTGAAGCACAAGGAGATCGTTTCCAACTCCTACACAGACCGTGTGAATAAGAGTTGATGGAGAAGCAATCATCTACTCCTACTGACACACTCCCACACACACACACACACACACACACACACACACACACGGTTCCATCTTTTTACACTAGTAGCACTAGCGGTCCTTATTGAATATTTTAGCAGCACTGCTTAAAATATGAATGTGTTGCAGTGCCATGTGCATGACATACGCTTTCGTAATAAACCGACACTCAGTGCGTCTGCAGGGTTGATGCTTCACATGCGGACGTCTCTGAGCCTCAGTGAGAGCGGTGTGTACCAGACTGTCAGAATAAGATCCTCAGCGTACGAACACACCACCTCAAATTTTTGCAAGAAATTGGTCTCGGCATACGAAGTATTTTCAGCATACAAGTGACCAAACCGAGCCAAAGGGAACGCTGGCTAAATCGCACATACGTCCGGGGGGCGTTCAAACTTATTAGCGTCAGTGGAAAGTCAAGTGAAGTGAGTTTTTAAGTGAGTCGAGTGTTTTTGTTTTAATTTTTATTTGCATTTGGTGAAGACGTAGCACAAAAGGAAACAAGATTGTTATCAAGTTAGCAAGAAGAAAAGGGAGACGCTTTCAGTTTGGTTTTTAAAGCAGCTGGTGCCGAGAGGAATCATAGATTAAAGTTAAATGAGGTTTAATGTCTGTTTATTTCAGATTTTACTTTATTTACATGTCTTTACTAAATGTTTTGCTATTTTTTTTTTCGATTTTCTCCCTAATTTAGTCGAGTCCAATTCCTCCCCGTCACTAGGGGGCTCCCACATTAAGGCTACTACTACCACTCAGTCGGGAGGGCCGAAGACCTCCGAACCACATGACAACAGTCAACCACATCTATTCGAACTGCTCGCTCATGCACCGTTAGGGGCGGAGTCACACACTCGGAGGACAGCGCTATCCGCTCCTTCCGCTTGCGTGAGCTCACAGACGGGAGCACCAAGTACCGCTGATCCCTCCAATCTCCAGTTGATAGGGCGAGCACTTTACCACGTTTTTATATGCAGAAATATGATTATAGTGTTGGAAATTGGTAATATTTTTGGGTGGCTGGAACGGATTATCTGTATTTACATTGGTGAGAGTGATGAGGCAGTAGTGGGGCAGTAGTGAGGCAGTGAGGGGGCAGTAGTGAGACAACATGGGGGGACAACATAGGGAATGAACCGTGAGAGGAACCGGACTGTACAGGACACACACCCTCACCTGGGAGACAGCGGCTAGTGGAAGTGTGACTCCAGCAGGTTTGGTCTTGTGTATCTAACACAGGCATTACAGGGTTAATAGGGACGGATTACTGCAGTGTGTCCAACGTACAGTTCTTACAGATAAACTCCAGGTGCTGATGTCCCTGTGTACTGACTCTGGAGGCGTGGCTAGCTGTTCTAAAGCCTGCAGGTGGTCTGGTGTCCTGACGAGCGAGCGCTGTACACAGGAATCCTCAGATAATCAGCTTTACTTAATCTCCAGCCAGAGAGTCCAAACACTTGGGCTTAAACACGTTCCTCTCCGCACACCTCAGATTAGCATCGGGTTCCAGCGCCAAGCCAATTAAAGCGGCACTCCGCCTTACTCGAACCCGAACCCTGGGACATGGTTATCTGTTCTATGATGGGATACGAACACTCCGTCATCAGGAGAGCGCGTGCGGCTGTGTTTCAGGGCCTGCAGTCAGAGACAGTGTCTTTATGTCCTTGGCATCATGGGAAAACTGGGACAAACATTTGCATACGGCCTGCAAATGTACAGATCTGGAACAGTGCGGGAGAAATGGGAGGAGAACTGGAGTGTGTGTAGTGTCCGTGCAGGAGGAGGAGCTTCATACTGTATACATTCTCCATTAGGAAGCCAGACTGAAGTGTGTGTGTGTGTGTGTGTGTGTGTGTGTGTGTGAGCTGTAGACTGGTGGAGGAGTGGGTTCTGCTGAGAGTGTGAACACCATCACAACTCTACACCACTGGTCTGGTGTGTGTGTCTGTGTGTAGAGCTATTTTGTGTGTGTGCACACACGCACACACACGCGCGCACACACACACACACACACACACACACACACACACACAGAGAGCAACTCAAGACTTCATAAGGAATAAATCATCTTCCGATACAAGCACCTACAGCAACACCTTCAGGTTCACACACACACACACTGACCCACACAGACACAACACACACACACACACACACACACACACACACACTCTCTCTTTGTCTACATACACACATGAAATAAAATAAATTATTAAAAGAACAGATTTAACTGTAACACTAACCGCTACTGGAGATGATAACACTGTAGGTACA
>JAOVVA010147501.1:0-10304 GCA_028565275.1 Leiocassis micropogon | reverse complement strand
TGCCCTTAACCTAGCTTCCACTTCTCTTTCCCAGAGCTTCATTGTATGGCTTATCAACTTTATTCTTCTGTAGTTGCACATCTCCCTTGTTCTTGAAGATCGGCACTAATACACTTTTCCTCCATTCCTCTGGAATCCTCTCGCTCTCCAAGATCTTGTTAAACAAACTAGTCAGAAACTCTACTGCAACCTCTTCTAAGCACTTCCATACCTCCACAGGTATGTCATCAGGACCAACTGCCTTTCCACTCTTCATCCTCTTTAACGCCCTCCTCACCTCACTTTTACTGATTTGCTATTTTCTGCTCCACAACAGTCACATCTTCGTTCTTTCATTTTCCTCATTCATCAACTCTAACATGCTGCACACCCTTTCCATCTCTATCTCTTTGCCTTGCCAACCTGTACAGATCCATCTCTCCCTCCTTACTGTCCAACCTAGCATACAAGTTCTTTTATGCTCTTTTGTTTGGCCTACCATCACCTTACGCTGCATCTCCATGTACTCCTGTCTACTCTCTTCAGTCCTCTCAGTGTCACACTAGCTAGCCTCTTTCCCTGTATACACTCCTGGAGTTCCTCGTTCCACCACCAAGTCTCCTTGTCCACTTTTCCCTTTCCTGATGTTACAGCAAGTACCCTCCTGCCTGTCTCCCTGATCACCTTAACTGTAGTTTTCCAGTCAACTGGAAGCACCTCCTGACAACCCAGAGCCTGTCTTAACTCCACCCTGAAAACTGCACATCATTCTTCCTTTTTCAACTTCCACCACTTCCTCTGCTCTGCCTTTGTCCTCTTCACCTTCCTCACCACCAGGGTCATTTTACACACCACCATCCTGTGGCTACACTCTCCCCCACCAATACTTTGCAGTCACTGATCTCCTTCAGATTACATCGACACAAGATGTAGTCCACCTGAGTGCTTCTGCCTCCACTCTTACTGTATATGTCACCCTATGTTCCTGCCTCCTCTGGAAGAAAATATTTACTACTGACATTTCCATCCTCTTTGCAAAGTCCACCACCATCTGTCCTTCTACATTCCTGTCCTAAAGACCAAACCTAAACTAAACCCCTTCCCCAACATGTCCATTAAAATCTGCACCGATCACCACTATTTCACCTCTGGGGATGCTCTGCATCACTTCATCTAACTCACTCCAGAAATTCTCCTTCTCTTCTAACTCTCATCCTACCTGTGGGGCATAAACACTAACAACATTGCACATCACACCATCAATTTCAACCTGTCTGATACTCTCTTCACCTCTAGAACATTCCTTATAAACTCCTTTTTTAGGATAACTGCTACTCCATTTCTTTTCCTATCCACACCATGGTAAAACAACTTGAACCCTGCTCCTAAGTTTCTAGCCTTGCTACATTTCCACCTGGTCTCCTGGACACACAGTATATCCACCTTCCTTCTCGCCATCATGTCAACCAACTCACTTGCCTTCCCTGTCATAGTCCCAACATTCAAAGTCCCTAATGTCACTCCTAAATTCTTGCCTTTCCTCTTCTCTTTCTCTCTACGAACACGCCTTCCTCTTCTCCTTTTTCGACCAACAGTACTCAATTTCAACCAGCATCCTGTAGGTCAACAGCACCAGTAGCAGTCGTTGTTAACCCGGGCCACAACTGATCCTGTATGGAAGTCCTCTTGGTGATTCGCATAATTTGATTTGGCAAATGTTTTATGTCGAATGCCCTTTCTGCCACAACCCTCTGCATTTATCCAGACTTGGGACTGGCATAAGAATACACTATTGTGCCCCCCTCTGGTTGCATTCAGCCATGCAATCTCCAGTCACCTTAAATCCTAACCTCAGTTTAGTTTTGGGTAATATTCTTATTTTTCTAAGCCAATTTGAAAAGACCACCACTTGCCTAAAACAGATTTTTTTCCCCCTCCAAAATCCTTCAACTTCATACAATACAAATGGTGAAAATTTGGGAATAATAGGAAAATTTGCCAGGAACCTCCCCTCCTTCCCCTGAAGGGTCAGATTTCTCATCTGTATTACACTTAATTGTGATTGGAAACCACCACTCATCTTTTAATCTTTTAAGAGAGATTTGGGAAAGGGATGTAGGCCAATGACCAATGATAAATGAAGTTTCTTAAAAGTCAACATTGTGCTCTATGCTGGAGCAAAAGTTTCAATTCATAAATACTGTAGGATATATAGTATCTCACCCCAGTATGCCTAAAAAAATCTGTTGTGCTTCAAATGCAAATCAAAAACCAGGGACACTGATGCATGTTGTTTGGGACTGTAAGAAATTGACTGATCTGGTATGAGGTACATGTAGTTCAGAAAATGCTGTCTAAAATTCCCACTGTCTCTACTGATATATTTGTAACATCTTTAGATTTTATTCCTGACTCTTACCGTTTCCTGACCCTTCTCATTTGTTTGGCATAGAAATGTATCCTTATTTTATTATGTTTTTTTCTGATACCTGTCAAGCAATGGTTGGCACAATCTCCCTCTCTTGAAAAACATGTGTATGATTTACAGGGCAAAGCTGGTCTGTTCTGGTGGGTGTCCCCTTTATGGAATTTACTTGGACAGTTAAAAAAGGAAAAACTAATTTATTTCTTTTCTTTCTTTCTTTTTGGGATGTCTTGCTCCTCACATTTCTATAGTTACTCCGTTATATAACATAATGTGCTTACATGCTTGCTGTGTGTGACATTTGTGTAGGGTTCTGGCTCTGCTGTGAATGTTTTGTTCAGATGTTACTGCAAAACCAATAAAAATATTTATAGGAAGAAGCATCACAATAAATAGTGAAGGAGCTCAAACTTGTGCACATTCGTCAGTGTTATGATCATCATTGTTATTGTTGTCATGGTTACAGAGGCTTAGTGGCATGGTTCTTGGGGAGAAAAAGTGTCTTCTAAGGGAAGTTAACCCGTGAAACATACAAGACTGTCAAAGTAAGAAAAATATATAGAAAAATGTTTTTTTAAACAGAAAAAAACACTTGTCTTAAAAAAAAAAAAAAAATCTAGAGCAGTCATGTAAGTTACAGTGTCAAAAGTGGCAACATGTAACATATTTCTTGGCTGAAGATATTATGACAGTAAGTAAACTGAAGAATAAATGATTCCATTTGTGTATATTTGCACATTTTATGTAGAATGTTTTAATAATATTAATAATTATAATAATAACCACCTGGATTTAACTAAGCAAATAGGTAAGAGCCTTCCATTGGATAATTACTGCACCGATTAATGTTAAAGCTTGCAACAAGTTATTTAACACTAATTGATGGAGTGAGTAGCTTATTATTTTTTAAACAAACATCAGAAGACATATTGTGTGCATGTGGCAAAGAATTATTAAAACATTATTTACAATTAAAAATATTTATTATTGAAAGCAAAACATTTCACATGGGATTGGGCCTGCAGTAAATAGCTGTGTAGCCTTAAGGAAATGACATATCAGTGAGACTAATTGGAAAAAAAAGGCTTCAAATTACTAGGCAACATTAAGGGCCTGTGAAGCATTGAAAAAATGTCATGTGGTCTGATGAGTCCAGATTTACCCTGTTGCAAAGTGATTCATCAGGGTAGGCAAACAGAAGGGCTACTATAGCCCTGATGATCTGGCTAATTATCTGCTGGGAAATCATGGGTCGTGGCATTTATGTACAGATGTTACTTTGACACGTCCAACATACCTAAGCATCGTTTGTAGCCCAAGTACGCCCATCATGACAATGGTCTACCTTAATGCAAGTTGCCTCTTTCAGCCGTGTCACACTGCAGAAACTGTTCAGGAATGGTTTAACTAACATGACCAAAAGTTGAATGGATGACTAAAGAAAGGTTAACAATCTGGTCATTCAGTTGATGTGTTGGCTGCAGAAGAAAAGGGCCAAGCTGGAAGACCTGAGTAATGTTTATCAGGGCAAAATTGTAGTTGCTAGTCCACTGGGTTGCTAGTCCACTGTTGGTGTGGTTCCCTTTAGCAATGGTTCCCTCTTCTGATGAGCGGCACCAAGATAGATTATGCAAAAAGAAAAGGCTGGTTCAGGGAGTGTGATGCTCTGGACAGTGTTCTGTTGTGAAACCAGGATCTAGCCAGTCATGTGGATGTCAGGTTGACATATGCCATCAACCTACTAAACATAAATATCATCTGGCACTGGGATGTTAGCAGCAGATCCTTTAGGGCTGTTGGTTTGCATGGTAGGGTCTCCATGGATCGGGCTTTTTTCTAATCTTTGGCCTAGATTAGATTGAGATGTGAGAATCAGCCTCGAACCCATTGCCTGCAGACCTTCATGCATTGCAGGATGTGATATGTTGGGTATTCTTATACCCAATATAATTGTTGCAGGTGGGTGTTCTGAAATATTTTGGTGAATTTTATAGGGAACTTCCTGGTTTTGGTGATTCCACGGTGGTGTAGTGGTTAGCACTGTCACCTTGCACCACCAGGGTCCGGGTTAAATTCCCGGCCAGGCTTGATTCCCGTCTTTGTGTGCATGGAGTTTGCATGTTCTCCTCGTGCTTGGTGGGTTTCCTCCGGGTACTCCGGTTTCCTCCCACATATGCAGCCTAACCTGCAAGATATGCAGGTTAGGCTAATTGGGGTTCCCAAATTGCCCGTAGTGTGTGAATGGGGGTGTGTGTGCCCTGCGATGGATTGGCTCCCTGTACCCTGCCTCGTGTCCTAAGCCTCCTGGGATAGGCTCCAGGTCCCTGCGACCCTGAATACAGGATAAAGCAGTAAAGAAAGTGAGTGAATGTTCCATGCTACAACCAATGTTTCAGAACTTCTTTTGTAGCCCTCTCCTGATTTAAAAATCCAGATGATATTAAGAAAAAAAAAACTTAAACAATTAATTTTTTTTAGGGTTTATTATAATCACTTTGTTGATGATAGGGTGTGATATCTACTTGTAATTAGTGCCCAAGCACTATAGGGTGCGCAGGACCCTCTTGTTTTCCTAAGGATTATTAGGGCCCAAGCACTATAGGGTGCGCAGGACCCTCTTGTTTTCCTAAGGATTATTAGGGCCCAAGCACTATAGGGTGCGCAGGACCCTCTTGTTTTCCTACGGATTATTTTATTTCCCCTTTTGGGCTTTTTGGGGATCTTAACAGGCTCAAAAACTCATAAAAATTGGCAGACTGGTTGGAATCTGCTGCCATTAGGATGCCTGGGAGTCGCGTGGCCCGGGGACCTCAGGGGCCCCCCACACGAGATTTTTCTGCATTCTGCATAGCTTATACACAATTTCACGTAGGCACACTAAACTTGGTACACATTTAGAGCTCATTAAGCCAAACAACTTTCGCATGGCATGTCATGGGCTTAACTCAACAGGAGGCCAGTTATTTTGGGTCATTCCCAAAAATGCACCCGATGGATTTTGAAATACTCCTCCTAGGAAAGTTATACGATCGGCATCAAACCGGGCCGGTGTGATCTAAAGACATCGAGGATGAAAAATTGCATAGGGATTTTTGATACATCAAACAGGATAATGCCTCAAATGTGCGCTAAAAAATGATTAATAACTTTCTGTGTGGCATTATATTGAGTGGCATGCGCTCTCACACTTAACGCACTCAACAAATATTTAGGGCCTAAACTGACATCAGCCCTATATAGTGTGTGAAAAGTTGTGTGGTGCACCCGGGCGGCGATGGCTTTTTGTAATTCAAAATTCAAATTTTATTTGTCACATACACGGTCATACAGAGTACGATATGCAGTGAAATGCTTATGCTTTTGCTTAATGCTTTTGTAGGTCTTAACACGTTCAAATAACACACAGGTTGTGCTGTGGACTCGGGGTGGCGATGGCGCAGGGCCATCGTTGCTTGCAACTATATTTCTTAATTATTATTGTAAATGATGTTTGTTTAGTCGCTTGGTGGCATTTGTCAATTGGACATCTACTGTACATGAATGGCTGGACCCTGGTTTCACAGAAGAGCACTGTTTAGAACATCACACTGCCTGAACCAGCAGTGGTATTCAGTAGCCATTGCCTCCTTAAGAACTCTACAGATTGTTAAGGATTGGTTTTGGATCACGATAACGTGTTGGCTTGGCCTTCAAATTCCCCAGAACACACAATATAAGAACATTACTTTAAAATATGGTCACATTTTCATAAAAGTCACTTAGTATATTACTGTAACAGGTATCACAGATTCTATTTTTGCATATTGCACAGATCTCTATAAACCATATAGCATATCTCTATAAGCATAGTTTTTTTTTTTGTCCAATAACAAGCAGATTGGCACCTTTAAAGCCTAACAGCACATGTTCAAGAGCATGAAAGCCGTCAGGCACTCAGACTGCTCATTTAATACAGCTTTTTAACAAACCTGAGCTGGGGTTTAAATGAAATATTTTAGAGTGCTGTCTTTAGTCCATTTTGAGCTATATTTGATTTTTGAGCTCTATTTTAAACCATAATTACTGGTCTCATCCATTTGCTTGTCAGCTGGTTAATGAATCAGATGTGTGCTTCCACTTCTTGCTGCTTCCCAGAAGCCCTACATCAGACTTACATTTACTGTATGTTAGCCATTTAAAATGGATTGCAAAATAATACGCCTGCTTTTTTGTTTGACATGACATTTTATGTAATGAAATTCAGTAATATCTTATACATTATGTAAAATAATGAGTGAAAGGTTGGTGTGAAGACAATACTTTTATAAAACCTTTAAGCTTTTAGTTTGCCAATGATTTTAATCTGCTAATGATTTTATTTTATTTTTTTAAATCATGCATAACTTTTGTAAGTTAGTTACTGTCATTACTCTCAGTGTGTTAAAAAGGCATACTCCTAAAATGAAACCGAGATAAATCATATTAGATCTTTTTCCACCCTTAATGTGTTTCAGCAATCAACAAAATTCGGGTCAAAAGCCAATAGAAACGTTTTAAAAAGAAAAAAAAAGAAGACAAAATGTCAAATAACCTCCAAACAACTCATTTTCAAAAGTAATTATCGCACACCATCATCAACAAAGTGATCATAATTAACATCAAGTTAAAATAAGCTGTTTCTAAAGTTTTTTCTTAACATCATCTGGGTTTCAAAGAACTGCTGGAGCCATGGTCTTATAGAGCTTATAAAGCATGTAGTGGATCTCGTTATCAATCAGGAGAGGGCTACAAAAGAATTTCAGCAACCATGTTTGATATGAAAAGAATTTCTTGTACCATGGAACATTGTACTGTAAATCCATCATCAACAAGTGAAGGAAAGAGGGCACCAGCGTAGCATCACCAAAACTCTTTTTAACAGTTTAACAGTTTTTAGAGCCTTACCAGCTGCTAAGAGACCTGCAACAATTACACTCGGTGTCAGAACACCCAACCTGCAACAATTACTTTCCCATTGCTACACACAACACACTATTCTAGAATTAATAATAATATTAATGATGGATCAGTTTGCTGTAATAATTGTATTATAAAAAAAAAACTGCTCTCTACCTGCTAAGGCCCTAATCACTCTCATTCCATCCTACAAATATCTCTTTCTCTGTGTGTGTGTGTGTGTGTGTGTGTGTGTGTGTGTGTGTGTGTGTGTGTGTGTGTGGCGACTTGAAGATCAAATGGGCTTAGTAGCTGAGTGTAGCACAGCATGCAGCCTCTCTAGTCTTGATGCCTAGCTTCTGTGGCTCTGGGTTTTTTTTATCCAGGTTTAAATGGATTTCAGGGCATTTCATATTAAGTGAGGCTCCGTAGGTTAGTGCATGTCAGGAGCTGTGATAACTTTAGATTTACTGTCTCAGTGTTGGTGGCTAAAAATCAGTGACTGAGAGCCACTTCAACTTTAAACTACTATTATAGGCTTTTATTTGAAAAAAACAACTAAGCACTGTGCTAATCAATGTGCCACCTACTTTACTTTCGCTACTTATTTTTAACAAATACTCGTGAAAAAAGTCCCCACGAAATCAAAATCGCTGGTTGAGAAATGCTTTCTCAAGTGTTGTGGACACAAATGTAATCGACTATCTAAAAAAAAAATAATAAAGAAAATATTTATAAATAGTTTGTCACTTTTAGTAAAACAAATTTCAATTTTTTTCATGAGTTATCATGTACTGCTCTTGTGTTTGGCAAATTAAATGTTTTTAAGAATTTATGTTCTGCCCACATGTCTTGCTCCAAGGTAAAAGCTCATTACCCAGGAACATGGTTTTCAATGCATTTTGGCTGTTTATTAGAAATGAGGAATTGCATGCAAGCACAGCTTGACAGAACTTTATACCGAACAATCAAAGCAAGCATGCCAATAATCATGAACAATCAAGTCAAACTAGGCAAGGCAAAAACCAGAAACATGAAAAAGGGAATTAGACCAAAACCATTGGATCAATAACAAAAAAAAACACACACCGTTCTTACCCACTGTGAGTGTTATTGATAATATAGGAGCTTCTTAATGAGGATCAAGTGCTGGGAAAGATCTAAATATTGTTTATGTACAGCATGCCCCATGACACTGATTAGGCTGTGGAACACTGTTGGAGCTCGTAAGGCATTACACAGTATTAATAATGGCTAAAGGTGATGCTAAAGGCAGTTTTTCACTTATCTACCTCAAATTTGTACCAGGTTATACTGTATGTGCTGTGCAGATGCAATTTGGTAAAGACTTTAGCTTATCTGAGTTTTTGCACCGAAACTTTGCTCAACTTACATTAATCTCATGATACATCTAAGCGGTTCTGGCTTGAGTCACAACTTTGCTCAGCGGCTCAATGGTGGCAGCTGGCGTTTCTTGCCTATGAACCTGGTGTTGAGGGACTCGCTGAGATTCTCCATCAAATGAACACCAAGAAATTTAGTGTTGATGACGATCTCCATGGAGAAGCCACTGGTGTTCAATAGGGAGTAGTTGTTCCATGCTCTCTTTACATTAACAATCATATCTTAAATTTTTTTTTAAATGCAGTTTTTAATGTAGGAAATGTTAGCATTTGTAATGTAATTCAGAGTTTAAATGAATTTTATGTGATATACACCAATCAGCTACAACAACAGCAGCAATAACAGATGAATTGAATAGCATTGATTATCAATTATATGCCGGTAACCTGGTGACAGGATCATTGGCACTAAAAGCTCATTAATGCTTGTGAGACCAAAGGCTAGTCCGTCTGATCCGATCCTACAGAAATGCTGGCCACGATAGCCTGCCATGTTTGGAGCTTAGCAGGCGAAGAGTTCAAGGTTTATTTCCAAGTTTCCCAGATCTCATTTTGACTGAATACCCATGGAATGCACCGGATAAACTAGTCCGATCCATGGATTCCCCATCTCGCAACCCACAGCACCCAAAGGATCTCCCACCTAACATGTCAGGAATATTTTGTCCCACCTGAAAGTCTGCATCCATTTTTAAGCTAGGTTCTCACAATAACCCAAAAAGACACAGATTTTTTTTATTTTTTTTTAATTTGATTACAACTACAACAGTGAATAATAATCTCCATACACTGCACATTTTAGTTTTTTCTTGTTTCCCAACACACCTGATTTAACAAATCTGCTACAGTAATTACCAGTCTTTTCTGAATGGAAGTGGGTGTGACGGAGTGGTGAGAAAATTAAAATGTGTTAATTTTTTTAATTAAATATTTCATGTTCACAATGTAAATCATCTCTTGTTCCCTCACATCTTTCAGGTATGTTTTTTCTCACCTGCTCCCCTGATTGTGAGGTTACAAAATAATTGATTTTTTATATTTTTGAAAGCTGTGATTAAAGAATTGAAAGACACCAGCATTTTTCTTTAAAGGGGTGGTGTTCCTTTACCTTGTACCATTTGTCATGGGATTACATGCCCAGTTTATTACTACGCTCATATGGCATAATGCTGGTCTTAGTGTTTTTTTTCTTCTTCATACAGTGGGGCAAAAAAGTATTTAGTCAGCCACCAATTGTGTAAGTTCTCCCACTTAAAAAGATGAGAGAGGACTGTAATTTTCATCATAGGTATACCTCAACTATATAAGAAACAAAATAAGAAAAAAAAATCCAAAATAAATCAGATTTATAAAGATTTTTAAAGAATTTATTTGCAAATTATGGTGAAAAATAAGTATTTGGTCAATAAAAAAATTTCATCTAACTACTTTGTCTCACGATACATGGCCCCATTCATTCTTTCCTTTACACGGAACAGACCTCCTGGTCCCTTTGCAGAAAAACAGCCCCAAAGCATTATGTTTCCACCTCCATGCTTCACAGTAGGTATGGTGTTCTTTGGATGCAACTCAGCATTCTTTCT
>JAOVVA010147451.1:0-10304 GCA_028565275.1 Leiocassis micropogon | reverse complement strand
AGACGCCCCTGATTGGCTGTAGAGCCGTGATTAATGTGGGAGCACTGAGTACCTCTCATCCCTCCCCCCTGAGAGAGAGCTCGGCCAATCAGCTCTCTCTAGACCTCCGGCTGTGAGAGGTAACAGCATCACCCGGGGTTTGAACCATGATTTAGGGCGAGCGCTTTACCACTGCGCCACTCGGAGGCAGATATTCATATTTCGAAGGCAAAAATATCAAAGTGTTCGTTGCCAAGGTATCTCCATACTCCCTGTTTTTAGGAGCCCTTCAAAGTTGCTAACAAACTCGTAGCTCGGTTGTTAACAAACATGATATGATCTTAGCTACCTACACAGGATTTTTGGTGTACAAGCACTCTAGCACCCTCAGTAGATCAAATAGATATAAAGTCATTGCTGGTCTTTTGGCTGGTTCCATCGAGGGGCCGCCACAGCAGACCTTCCAATCCGCACAACTTGGCACAGGTTTTATGACAGATGCTCTTCCTGACACAACCCTCCCAGTTTATCTGGGCTTGGGACCAGTACTGCATCCAGTGGCTGGGGTTTGGGCGGGAATTGAACTGAGCCACCAATGCCCATATAAAGTTGCTAAAATAACAACCCAAAATTGCTGTAGACTCCCAGATCAATGTTTAGAAGAACACAAGAAGAAGAAGAAGAAGAAGAAGAAGAAGAGGAGCTTACAATCAAGACATCAATCAAGTGGTGTTTGTTGAAGATTCAGCGTAAATAGTACACTGGTAGCTAACTCAGTGTCTGGCTTTATCTGTGTGTGTGTGTCTGTGTGTGTACATGACAGAGTAGGGATTAGTGGAATATAGATGAGGATGGGGTTCCTGTCCAGCAGCTGTTACACATCCTGGTCCTGAACAACAGAGAGAGAGAGAGAATCAGAGAGGGAGAGATCCAGTGTAACAGTGACACTCAATCTGAGGTAAGTTTACTAAAAAATGTTAATATATTTATACCATAGCTAATCCGATTGTTGATTGATTTTTTTATAACAGCAGGTTTGACAATAGTGCGATGTTCAAAGCTCTGACATCATGCCTGTAGTGGCAGCTTAACCTGAAATCATGTTGAATCCTTGATATGGTACTAATAAAGTTTGTTTAAAGTAAGGAGATGTTTATGTTGTATCATGTACATGGAAGGAGTCTCCAGTGTTAGCATGTTGGAACAGCTAAATGTTTTCTGACATCTTCAGGATGGAGGAGTTTATACTTCTTATTTCTTCAAGAGAGAGCAATAAGGAGATGATCATGACAGGATGACTGTTTATAGCTGCTACAACTGAGTCAATACACGTTTGGTGTAACTACTGTTTTTCCTTGTTGTGTTGTCAGAGGAATAAAGCCCTTTGGATGTGCAGTTATAGGAAAATAATCAGCGTCCATGTAGTAACCGTAACTTCGACTCGTCATGACGTCCTGCTGTTGATTAGTTTCCTCTGTAACAGCATGACATGGAGGGTTTTGTTCTTTTAACACAAATAACATACATGTGTGTGTGTATGTGTGTGTGTTTGAGGATGCAAATGAAGCTGATGAAGGAAGTATTGTTGGTGTGTGTATGTCTGAGTGTGTTGCCAGCACGGTGTGTGTGCTTTTCACGCGGAGCTTCAACAGCTACTTGCATGGACATGAAACCTGGCCACATCAGCCCCCAACCGCAGCACGCACACACGGCGGCTGCAGTGACCATACACACCAGCCGGACAGTCTATCTACCACAGCACACACTCATGGGTATGTACACACACACATACACACACTTACACACATATTTTGTTATCTCCATAATATAAAGTACTCCCCGTGTACTTATACAGAAACACATCTCTGTGTGTGTTGCAGTGAGTGTACGGAGCTCCCGAGCATTTATGGGTCTTCTGCTGCATGCGCGCTCTGTAGTGGGCGACCGCGTGGTTGGAGGCAAGTTCACACTTTATCCGCCAGGAACACACACAGTGTCCTGCCTGTCTGCTGCTGACACGGTCACACACTCTGACAAACTGCTAAAGAGAAACCTGTCATTCACCTGGAAGGCTCCAGCGGAACCCAGCGGAGACCTGAGATTCTAGTGAGACACACACACACACACCATACTGTATATATAAACAAATCCCAACAGACACTATAATGTTATCTAACGTTGTGTTTTCTGTCCAGTATCACAATAGTCCACTCCTATTTTGTCTACTGGACTCGGATTCACTCAGCCGTGGTGCATGATGGGACTCGTAAGATCCAAACTGGACATAATGGTGGAATACACAACGGGATTGTCTCAGGTAACAACATGTTACACCCTGACACACTCCTGAGATTTTATAAACCACCATGTGCCTCACACTAAGCTTGTAAGCAGCTATTAAAGTTAAATCCCAGGCGGAAATGCGTGAAATATGGTTAGACTTGTGACACTCCCTGGAGGACGGGAAGCAGGGGGAATTCACAGTGACTTTAATTTCACCCACACACACTCACTTACACACGGCCACATTGCCTTCTAGGCTGAGCTCTTCTTCCTTTTAGCTGCTGCAGGAGGACATCATTACGCATTACCTGTGGGTTCAAAATATTCCTCTCAGCTCCAGGTCAACGCTTGTAACTGATGTACTGTACACTGGGCTCTCCTCAGTTAGGGGAGGCATCTGCCCTTAACCTGAGTGGAAATCCCAGATGCTGTAATTCCACCATCCCAGCTGCACACATCACAGCATGAGCCACGCCCAACTCAGTGATTTCATGACTGGCTTGCAGGTTTTGCATGTGCTGCTCCCAATCATCACTATAAATGAATAATTCATCTAAATAGGCAACAAGATACGTAGTGTGTTGGCAGAGGATTCTGGCCTGTAGGGACAGGGCTAGCTCATTGGTTGAGGTGTTGGACTGCTGATCATGAAAGTCCCAGGTTCAAACTCCAGCACCACCAAGCTGCCACTGTTGGGCCCTTGAGAATGGCCCTTAACCCTCAACTGCTTAGCTGTATTGTATAATAAAACACATTGTAAGTCACTCTGGATAAAGATGTTGGCCAAATACAATAAATGTATAAACTAAAGTGCTGCAGAAGCCCCGAAGAACCAGAACAAGAGTGTAACAAATTGGTCCAAATCGAACGGTGAGAAGAAGTTCCCATTTTTCATGATACGATTGAGTCAAGGAAATCTGGCAAAATTCCTTAGCCGTGCCAAAACGATCAAACAGCTCATCGATATGAGGCATCAGGTTTTGCGTCAAATTTAGACATTGCATTAACTTTCCACACAGGACTGGACCAACCAATCAGCCTTGGGCTCTAAGACCACCGGGCTGACCCAATTACTTAACGAATAATTGATTACTCCTGTGTGAAGCCTAGCCCTAAGTTTATCCTGAACCTCATTTTTCTTGTGTTCATGTACGCTTTAAGTCAACTGCACACAACTACACCTGGAGGAGCCTCAGTGTGGTCCTCTGTGATGGTCAGGTAACTGTGCAGTGGTGAGACACGTGCGCTCTGACACGTTGAGCGGTGGTCTCCACATGGGACCAGTGGCATCTTCTTGACTAACCTTTGATCCGAGCTCCCAAAATTTCCCTCATAAATGACTTGGAAACCTCCCTGATTTGTCCCAAGAATCAGTGGATAGATGAGGTTAGGAGTAACTGTCTCTCTCTCTCTCCTGTCTCTCCACTCTGTCCTGTCTCCCCCTGAAAAGTAATGATGGATGCGAGTAATTGTATTAATCATGAATATTAAATATATGGGAAAAATTGAATCAGTGATGCATTGTGATTCTTTTGTGTGGCTTCTAACTCCAAAATTGATAAGAATTTTTAAAAATTGATTTGCTTTTGAGTTGTGGCGACACGGTGGTGTAGTGGTTAGCATGTACCTCCAGGGTCGAGGGTTCGAGCCCCACCTTGAGTCTGCGTGCATGGAGTTTGCATGTTCTCCTCATGCTTGGTAGGTTTCCCTTGAGTAATCTGGTTTTCTCCTACAGTCCAAGGACATCGCAAATTGGCTGTAGTGTGTGAATGTGTGTGAGTCCTGCGATGGACTGATATGGGGTCGTGGTGTACCCTGCTTTGTGCCTGAAGTCTCCTGGGATAGGCTCCAAGCCCTCGCAACCCTGTGACAGCATTAAGATGAACGAATGAATGCTATCGAGGTGGTAAAATGTTGCTGTTCCTCTATAATCCTACAGGTGGTGCTCTAAACTATTATTTGCTAAAGTTTGTAAAATTGTAACAAACTCTAAAACAAAATTGTTACACAGACATACATTCGAAATACAAATCGCTTAGGCAGCTGGGTATCGTGACACACACACACACACTTAACATCTGCCTTTTTTCCTTTCTAGCCTTTCCGACAGATCCAGTCCACGCCCAAACACACACTCGTCCACACACGCACTCAGAATACCCGAACTCCACACACACACAGACCGGTAACTTCCCCAAACACACCGTACTCCTCCGATACCCCAAACACCCACACACTCCTCAACAAACAAGCACACGTGACCTGATAAATACCACACACACTCAGCTAAACACAACACCACACGCGCGCAGCGGACCAGACTTTCTTACACAATCTCCAAGACACGACATCACTCACACACACGATCACACACAGACACACACTGCGACTTCACCAGTCATGCACACACACACATCCCCTAAGAGCACGCAGATGGCTCGCTCACTAACCACACACACTCCAAGTGTACACACACGTTCACCAAGTGCCGTCTGCACCTCGCCTGATGTTGTCATGGTAACCCTGAAAGTGCACACACACCTGGGTCAGCTGTCCACGCCACCTACATCCCAGCACATACACTCCTCAAACACACTCACACACACTCACTCACACACATCTACCGCATCACACAAACCTACACACACACCCTCACACACACCCACGGCATCACACACACCCTCACACACTCCTATCGCATCACACGCGCTCTCACACACACCCACGGCACACACACCCTCACACACACCCACGGCATCACACACACCCTCACACACTCCTACCACATCACACACTCCTACAGCATTACACAAGCCTACACACACACTCACTGCATCACACACATCCACACACACTCCTACTGCATCACACACACAAACACACAAACCCGTTGGACCACACATGCAAACACCCTCACCCGCTACATCACACCCACGCACACCCACACACACTCCTACCGCATCATACACACTCTCACACACTCCCACTGCATCACACACACCCACACATCCTCCCCCTGCATTAAACATGCCAACACATACCCCAAATGTATCACACACTCTCATACACATGCCCACACAACCTCCAATGGCATTACGCACACACTCACACACACCTGTTGCATCGCACACACTCGAACACACTCCCACTGCATCACACACTCCCACTGCATCACACACACCAACAAACACACCCACACACACTCTTACTGCATCAAACACACCCATAGACACACCCACACCCACTCCATCACACACACCCATACACACACTCGAATACACTTCCACTCCATCACACACACCCACACCCACTCCCACTCCATCACACACACCCAGACACACTCTTTCTGCATCACACCCCCGTTCTCCCCCTTCCACTCTGCACCCGGGGCCGTCTGCAGCACTCCAGCGCTTTCTGTCCGATCTGCCGAAGCCGAGGGACAACCGGGAAGGTACGTCTCACACTCCGCAAATCACTGCTCAACGACACACACTCAACACACTCCAGTGACTTCACACCATTTACGCCCCAAAACACTCCACACAATCTGTGTAAAATGATTGTTTAAACAGTTCATTCCACAAACTGATCAAAATCTCAGTTTAGTGTTGTTTCTTTTATTCTGAAAATGTCCTTAAAATAATACAAACTACCAAATACATTACTTCACTAAAAATCATTTATGTCACCAAATTAAATGATATATAATAATACATTGAAGGTAAAGATGGAATAAAAGTAATTCAACAAATAAAGTCGAAGTTTAACAAACCTTGTGTTTTATTTTTTACAAAAATTACATACAATTACTTGGTACTTTAATTTTATTTAACATTTTGTGTTGCAGTCAATAAAACTCCTTTATTATATATCCTTTATAATGAATTCTGCCGAACAAAATTTTCCACCATTTATAATTTTGCAAACTTCTCCTAAATAGTTTTCCCAATTGGGTTGAAATTTGGTGCGGATAATCTTCAGGCCCTCGTGGCAAATGTTATTACAAGTACGTGGGTCAAAGACCTTAGCCTTATAACCTGCGTTCAAAAAGTCTCTCCGCAGTGGCGGCGTAGAGTACGTTATGGGAAAATCTCCGTTTAATGAAACTCATTATTATTCTTACCCAAAGCATTTATTGATTAAATCGTGCACAGTAACACAATATGGTATTATTGTTTCTGGAAAAGCGACAGGGTGTGGCCCATAATTACTAAAGGACCTGTATCATCTCCAATTAATTTTTTTCAATATAATAAAATATATAATACTAAAAACAATAATCATAATAATAAATGCTAATAGATCTGGCAAGGAAGGCGTGTGGGCAGGGAAGTTTGGCCACAAGGTGACGCTATTTGAATGCACAGTTCTTGAACATAATAAGCTGGAATTAAACATTCTACTTTCCTTTAAAAATTTTGTGAGCTCATGCGTCTGATGATATTATTAGATTTTAATTCTCACCCCCTTTCGAAATGGCAGCATATGTCGACAGGGTACTACTCTGTGTACACCAAACCAAATCTTTCTCAACTTTCTTCTCTCACAATAGTGTTTATAAAACCCCACGATGCCAAGCCACACCCGGAAGCCGGGATCAAAACCGGAGGCGGGGTCAAACCCGAGTCAGGGGCGGGGCTTGTGTCTCAGCCGGTGTTGCTGCTGGTGCTGTCGCTGGCCCTGTTGGTGGCGCTGGCCGTCTACATCCAGAGGAAACACTGTGTCCGGCGCAGCGGCGTGTCTCTGAGCACCAGGGGGCAGGAGAGCGCAGGAGTGAGGCGGGTGGAGGACTGCGGCGAGCTCGTCCAGCTGCGCAGGATCCGAGAGAACAGCCTGCTGCTGCTGCAGGCCCAGTATGACATCATTACAGCACCGGGGAACTGAATCACCCGCGGGACACAGTCATAGAACAAGAATCAGCAACCAAGTGCTGTGACGTACATGATTGTTTTCCTACTACAGCGCGTCCCTGAGTGTTTTATTCCTCTAATACCACAGCAATTTACCTTTTATATAAAAATCTAAATTATATAGAAGATACTTTTATCCATTTACAGTTACATGCTCGACAAAAAACACAGGAATCACAAAGCTGAAATACGTCTAACAATTATTATTATATAACATCACACATGAAATAAACTTTGATCCCTGTTGACTTTGATTAAAAACTGCTTTAAATATACAGTATGTAATATCTTTTAAGTTTTATGAGAAGCACATCTAGTGCGTTTTTTTAGCTTTATCCTTTTCATAGTCAAGATGGATTAGATTTTGTTAGATATATTTTGGAAAATATAAAAAAAACAATGTTTTTAGATTTAAATATTCTAGTGTGTGAGAAAGCTTTATTTTCAAACACTGATCTTAGACATGTTTGTTGTATATTTTTTCACTACAATTTTTTTTTTTACTATTTGATGGTCCATTACTTTGAGCTTTCATATGTACAGATACACACCTTTATCTCTGATTAAACACACACAATGTGGCTCCTCGTGCTCCCAGAACCACTCGTTCACATTTCTTATGTCATCAGGGAACAATTAAACCCTCCATAGATGTGATAATCTGGTGATTCAGTACATTCAGGTGGTCAGCTGACTTCATTTTATTGCCCCATAACGTTACTGAGTCTCGACCTGAGTAACTGATCAACCCCAGATCATAACACTGTCTCCAGAGGCTTGTTTTTCTGACGAGTCTCACTAACAAGTGGTTTTCTTATGGACATCACACATTGTGTGTTTGTGTATTGAAATGCTTTTACTTTCACTATTAAACATAGCTTTGGTTTCTATTGGACATTTCTTACCATGCAACTTCACCCAGCATTAAGCGATCTCCATTCACACCATTCCTTCCACAGAGTTGACGGTTCAATTCTATCCGTCCAGGTTTTGATGATGTAATGAAGGGTTTTTAACCCAGTTCCAGACATTTTAAATCTCCTCAGTTGTTTTTTTTTCTTTTTTTGCTTGATGACCCTTCTGAAATGGTGACTTTAAAAAAAATAAACAGTGTATATGTCTTATATAATGTATACATCAAATTAAATAAAACTAGACTCATGTTTGAGTTGTCAGTAACTCGACTTCTGGGTGTTTTATTGTGGCAGTAAAAACACAGCTGATATGCGGCAGGTTGTACGATGTATATATCGTTTGTTAATCATTAGACTTTGCAATACTGATAGTTTTTTGCAAAAGGACGCAAATGTTCAAATCCACCCTTTAACCTCTAACTACAATACAGTACAGTACAGTAATCATCCCGAAGGTGTGGACGAGACGTCCTAATTCTGTTTGGCCCCCATAACACAGCTTTTTCTTTGACCTGATTTGGGATTAAAGGTCACAACACGTCAAACGTAACAGCAACATGATTAACCGTCCGTATCACGCAGCCCTAACGTCAGCAACACTGACCTCCAAACCACAGACGTCACGCTGAGAGACAAACAACGAACAACCTGAAGCGTGATAAAAGCAATTCATCAAGCAGAACAGGCGCCTGGTCCCTTAGCCATGATAAAAATACAATTATGCGGGGAAAAAAAAAATCTGTAATAAAAAAAAAAAATGACTGGGAATGTCCTTATCGTGTTCTCAGTGTGCGAAGCGTCAAGCTTCATATAAAAATAAAGCTGTACATTCACATTCATTAAAAAAAACAAAAAACAAAAAAAAACACGCTCTTGGGATAATTTTGAGCTCGTAAAATAATTTCCCTGCAGAGAGAGAGAGAGAGAGAGACAGGAAGAGAGAGAGAGAGAGCGAGAGAGAGAAAGAAATGAGCTGCCGAAGCTGCCTGAGGTCTCGCGAGTCACAGTAAGGCACTTGGTCATCGCTCCATCCCGGGAAACCTCCCTCGTCCTTCATCAGGAGCGACGTCTAACTGCAGGTCACGTCGGCGTTGGGTCCCGTCACGTTTCAGCCTGAGGTATATTTATTCACAATTCTCTCAGATTGGCTGCAGGTTGGTTAGTATCAGGGCCTACACACACACACACACACACAAACACATATATAGGTCAGAGATGCACTGTATTGCCAAAAGTATTCGCTCGCCTGCCTTCACATGCGGATGAACTTGAGTAACATCCAATTCTTAATACACAGGGTTTAATATGATGTTGGCCCCGCCCCCTTTGTGAGATCAGACAATGATCTTGGACGGAAAGGCCTGGCTCGGACTCTCCGCCCTTAATTCATCTCAAAGGTGTTCAGGGACTCGGTGCAGCACAAGTCAAGTTCTTCCACACCAAACTCGCTCATCCATGTCTTTTTGGACGTTGCTTTGTGCTCTGGTGCGCAGTCATGTTGGAATAGGAAGGGGACGTCCCCAAACTGTTCCCACAAAGTTGAGAGCATGAAGTTGTCCAAAATGTCCTGGTATGCTGAAGCATTAAGGAATCCTTTCACTGGAACTGAGTGTAAAAGAACCTGACTGTCCTGCACAGAGACCTGACCTCAACCCGACTGAACACCATTGAGATGAATTAGAGCGGAGACTGCGAGACAGTCCGTCTCGTCCAACACCAGTGTCTGACCTCACAAATGTGCTTCTGGATGATCAGTCGAAAAGTCCCATGAACACAAACACACTCCTAAACCTTGTGGAAAGACTTCGCAGAAGAGTTGAAGCTGTTATAGCTGCAAATGGGGCGGGGCCAACATCACATGATGTTAACACCCTATGGATGTTACTCGAGTTCATATGCATGTGAAGGCAGGCGAGCCAATACTTTTGGCAATACAGTGTATAACACGCACACAAAAAAAAAAAAATAACTGCACACAATATTTCCCAGACAGTTAGACTGGTGCGATCAGGCTCCGTGGCTGTGTACAGCAAAGTGACATCCACTAAAGGTCAAAAGTTTGTACACCCCTTCTAACTCCATGGACGTTCCTGATCGTTTATTTCTTTCTCCACTGTAAAACAATACTGAAGGCGTTTATTCAAAACACACAATAATCTCCTTTGAACAGTTGATATTGAGATGTATATCTGCTACTTCTGCTCTGTAAAGCTTCATA
>JAOVVA010147440.1:0-10305 GCA_028565275.1 Leiocassis micropogon | reverse complement strand
CATTTAAGTGTGACAAACATGCAAAAGAATAAGAAATCAGGAAGGGGGCAAATAGTTTTTCACACCACTGTATGTGCCAAGTATGGACACATTTCCTGTGTTGGCTTTGTTTACAGGCTTAATTTTTAATCAGTCCCCTTGGTCTTGCTTAGCGTGTATGTATTATACCAGCTATGCTTGCCCTTGCTTCAATTTTTATTTCTTTTAACATATATTATATAATATATAAACCTGCACTTGCATCTGCTTGACGATATTTAACACTAACACTCGCATTCATGAGTCTTTAGATCAAAAAGACACATGGAGTGCAATAATTTTTTGTTTATTATTGAGGTAAGTTAAATTATAAGTTACCTTCATTAGCCATGATGCGCATTCTTAAGATTCTGGACTTCAGCTAGTGTCTCTGTGTATAAAATACAAAGTTATTATGTTCAAATACATCAAAAGCAGTAAAATAGCATAGTAGAATAGTATCTATTAAAAAAAGGTAGAGTATTAAGAAATTAATAATAAGTCTGATCTGGTTAACTTTTCAATTTTGGATAATTAGATTTAGATTTTGGCTAATACTTTTTTTTCTTCTTGTGACTATACAGAATGACATCCATACAGTAACTATAAATTGTTATTATAGACTGTAGTACGACAGTGACCTGGGTCAAGGAAAAAGCAGGTGACAGAAACTGCAGTGCCATTCAGTGAGGCGTTTATTTATTTTTTCTTTGTTTCAGCTCAACCAAAAGCAAAAGTAAAACTGGGTGGAGTAAGAAAAAAAAACCCATAGAAATGTCTCCTTGTAAATTCCAGACGAGCCGTCAGTCAGGGGTTGCTGTTAAGAGGATGTCCCCAGCAGGGGATAGGTGCCTAGTGCACACAGAGCACTCGTGGGGGGTGGGTGGCTGAGTGTTGTTCCTGACGTGTTTGAGTTTCCCCAGACGGTGCTCGGGGCTTTCGGAATCTGTGGGGAGAGGAAAAAACATGTAAGTTCAGTCTTTCTCCCAACATAATCACATACTGGCGTTCAACCGGACCTTTCATAGGTGGTGTGCGAGTGACGAAGGGTAGATGAATATCCGCGACCAGTCTAGGTGTCCCGCGTTTGTAGGTAGTGGCATTGTGCCTGCCACCACAAGACACAATTAACCATTTATTTGAGTTAGTATTTGTCAATATTCGATATATCCAAATGTTGTATTTGATTTATACAACAGTTAGTTCAGACTGAGCGTTCTAATTGGACAAAAGCCATTCCATGTTTGGTGCTAATGGATGGTGACATCACTGAAATGTTTAACAACCATGCTATATCCAGGAGTACAGTACTCCCTCTTGTGTGATATTGCTTAATTAACATGTGACCTTGGTTAGAAATACTGTCAGAGCTGCCATTTAAGGAAATTGAAATGATATATATTGCCAAATTATATAGCAGATACATATACATGACTTTAAATCAGCTTCCAAATAATTAATTTGCACAGAATTTATGATTTTAGATTAAGCAGTTGATTAGATATTAGCACTTTTAGGTGCTAATTTTATTATTATATGAGGGGCGTTCAAGTCAAACCAAAGTCACTTGTATTGTTATCTTAGTTATGTCCATTTTTCCCTTTTTTTTGCAAGAGCAGTGTTTATGTATAAACATGGATCTGAATCATATCAGTGTTCATACACAAGATTTAAGACAAAAGAGGTAATCAATGGGAAAAAATAAAGTAATGGCCATAATTAATTTAATAAATGTCTTTTAAAAAAATCCAATTGGTGCATGCTCTAGGCAATCTGAAAACAAAGAACCATTATTCCAAAATAAATACTTTAAAAGCTATGTGAAAAAACCGGTTATGGTCAAATAAGTCATAACCTGTTATGATCTGTCAAGAACTCTTCGAGTACATGCCAGGCATTGTGTACCATTGCTTAGATTTCTATTCTATTTGTTTCTATTACAGCAGCTAGATTCTAACTAGATTTTGGAGGATATATTTTGATTTAAAATATATTTGCTAGGGTTGTGCAATATCAAAGCACTGCCGATATATAATTCTTGTTTTGTGCATTTGTTTTTTAAGTGAGTTTGGCAGGTGGTCATTTCAATATTAGTCAGATGTTTGTGAAGCGTTCAGACCTGGGAGTCCCATCTCCTACGTGTGGTACCTCAGCATTCGCATATTATCCATTCCTAGTACTTAAGGCGAAGTTCAGTTTATAAGTTTTCTTTTGCGATACACAGTTTCCCATAGGAAATAATATAATGCATATAATCCTTTTTTCCCCACCAAAAATATTACAGATATTACCAATTTACAACACTATAATTTAATTTTTGCATATAACAAAATCTAAACATTTGGAAAATACATGTAATTGAAGTTCACTTAACCTTAATGTATGATTTATGACACTAACTGCTTTAAAAATGAAACTGAAAGTGGTACCCTTTTCTTTTTGCTGACCTCCTTGATAACATTCTTGGCACCCAGTTGCTGAGTTACCACAGTAATTGGATTCTGAACTTTCTCATGAGCAAAGAGAGAATATGAGATTGGGAGACAAGGTCCGAGCTTACGATTGTGAGAAAAGGAACACCACAGGGCTGATGCCTGAGCCCGAAACTCGGCACCCTGTATACTGGCACTATGACTGTGTCACCACCAAGGACAATACTCATCATTAAATAAGAAGATTATACAACCATTCAGGGCCTTATCAAGCATGGGAATGAGCTGAACCAAAAACACAGTCGCTACAGTGAAAAGGGCCCAACAACAGCTGTACTTCAACAGGTTGATGAAGAATGCTGGGCCCCTCATCCAGGCCTACCTATCGTTAAATCTGATCTCCCCTCCACGAACACTTTATGCACACACAATGTTTCGGGGAAAAAAAGCATATCCTCAGTATATCCTCAGGGACACCCACCTCACTCTCTACTCATCCACAAACGCACAACAGACAGTATACGGACATTATAATCACACACAAAGAAAGTTTCTTTAACAGATTCTTAAAAGTCAGTACAGTCATACTGATGGTAAAAGAAATAAGGGAACGAAAGAGCATGTTTTCTCACCACTATAAGTTTTTATCTCTGTCATACAGAGCTGCTGTTTCAATTAGTGTACATGTATCTTTTTCCTTTTTATGACTGTGTAAACACACACACACTATATCTTACGTTCTAAATGAACTAAAATTAATCTTTGAAACTTTATTAATATTATTTTATTATTATTATTATTATTATTATTATTAAACATGCACTCATATATGAAGCCCGAAACTGTTACTATTTACAGTGAAAGTTCTGCGGTATGTCGCTTTCCAAAACTATAAGATCAACACACTGGGTGCCTGCACACCTTCAGCATTTGGCCTATAATTAAGATGGAATTAATATCACAGTACATCAATTCACATGTCAAATAATCTAAGGCATAGATTTGAGATACACAGATTTAAGATGTTAAATTATGTATTATAATTACTTACTTTATACATATACTATACAAGATTTAAGTGGCATGTTTTTTTATTTGCAATTTTATAAATTAGAAGTTTGTATTCTTTGTCTTTAAGTTGTTTGTTATTCATATAACCTTACTATTACAGATTGCACAATATTACATTTCACACTTAATTTTTTCAATTCAGAATTATTGCTTTTATTTATACTTTAGTAATAAATAAAACTTTAATAATATCATACAAATTCAGCAAAAGCTAGTAGTGCAAATACTTTCTACCCTCTATAAATAATGTTGATTAAAATCACAATATTAGGGTTATTATGAAATCTGAATTTTACAGCTTACCTTGTTTCCAGCCAGCAGAGGTGTATCACACTAAATATAAGCTAGTAGCCTAAATGCTCTCAGCTTTAAACTTCACTTATTTGTTCCTGACACCTGAAAATCCACATGCCTTTGCATTGAAGATATTTGTACTTGCCAGACTGGTAACAGATTTCCAATGTCTTTTTTTAAAAACCTTTGTTTCATTGTTCCAAGTCATATGATGGTTAGCATGGAAAGCATTTATTTCATAAACTATATAACCAAAACTAAATGGACACTTGACTACACTAAGAAAGGGGTTACTTAGTGGATAAGTCATTTGACTACTGATCAGAAGGTCCCAGGTTCAAACCCCCACTGCAAGGCCCTTAACCCTCATCTGCTTGGATGTACAATAAGATAAAATGTCATTCTGGAAAGGTGTCTGCAAAATGCTGTAAATGCAATGGATATCCATATATCATATCCATATATTGTTAAATATCTATATCATATCCAATTAAAGGCACACAATATTGTTGCATGTCGTAACATGATGATTTCAAGTCACGTAAGCTCAGGGGCCCAAACCTGTTTCAAAATTACTGTCACAAATTCCCCTTTTCAATGCACACAGCCAATGTTGGTGCCCATAGTATTTAAGTTCTGCTTTTATTTACCACATATAGATTAATGAACAGTAAAATTCTTTATTCCTCGCATATCCCAGCTTCTTGTTA
Source organism: Leiocassis micropogon (assembly GCA_028565275.1). Taxonomy (NCBI): domain Eukaryota; kingdom Metazoa; phylum Chordata; class Actinopteri; order Siluriformes; family Bagridae; genus Leiocassis; species Leiocassis micropogon. The sequence continues at coordinate 5,780 of JAOVVA010147440.1, read as the reverse complement.
GTGAGCTGGGGTCAGCCAGGATACAAGCACCCCTGGAGCAGACAGGATTGAGGGCCTTGCTAAAGCTTGGGCTCAAACTGCCGACCTTCCAATCAGTAACTCAGAGCCTTAACACACTGAGCCACCACCACCCCTTCAAAGGTGATGCTTGGATTTGAACCCAGGATCCCCTGTTAACTAGACACACGCTTTAAACAACTAATCCATATAACATGGTGCCATAGTATCTGTATATAATTAGCACATCTATATATGCTTACTCTTAATTCTTGTCATGTTTTGTTTAAGTAGTCATGGGTAACATTGTTTTGTTTTGGTGTTTGTCTCAACCCCTGCCTTTTTTCACTATAGTCATCTTTCTTGTTTCCTTGTCCTTGCATTTCCAGTTTGCGTTCTGCTTTTTGAGTCTGAATTATGCCTGCATGATGTTGCCTGACTGTATGCATTATTAGGAACTGCGTACTTTCAGCATACTATTTAAATCTACCTATTAGACAGTCAGGATTTGCCAAAAAAAACAAAAGAAACAGAAGGACGTTGAAGGCAGACAGCCCTATACTCTCACTATGCAAGTTGCTTACTAGGGCTCCTCAAAAAAGACCCTGCTTTACCTTGTGTCTCAGCTGTTGTGTTCCTCTAACAAGTAAACAGAAGGCTGACACTCTTTGATAACTAACACAAACTTGTATTTACTTTAACAGTCCATCGTAGACCATACAAATCTCTCATGCCTCATTATCCTTCAGTTTTTAGAGAACAAAGGGCCTCTGACTGCCTTTGTCTCACCAGACCTTAGAGGATTATTCTGCTTACACTGTCAGTACCATAGGAGTTGGCATGGGAGCCTGCTGAGGAGCTGACTCTGATGTTTCTTGCTGTGGTGAAAGGTGTAGAAGTATTAGGTGCTGACGATTGCATCTGAGCACACCTTGGGGTAAACCAGCAGTTTTTCCAGGGCCTTTTGAAAGTAACCTTCTATCCCCATCAAGCTAGCGTCCATGAACTGCAGAAAACTGGTTTCCCTATTCAAGGTACAATCACGCTTTACAGTGTTAACCTTTTCTGTAAGAGCCAATAAAGCCACCCTGAGCTGAGACACCTCTGCCTGCAACATTTTCACACCACTCATTTTAGCATTACAATCCTTATCATCAACATCATCATCTTCATCATGTTCATCAGCTATATACAACGAACTAATCAAACGAGCCTACTGAATAATCCACATCGCCCTCAGCATGTACTTGCCTAAACACATCTGGGTCGGCCATATTACCATTCCGTATATTAGCATTATCCCTATCCATCTTACTTATTTAGCTGCAATACACAAAAAACACACAAAGCAAGATCCTCATCCAGGGCACCAGTATGTAACACTCTGATTAACAAAACTATTAACCGAGTTTACACTTCGAGAGATCTTTACCTTTCGTGTCGGCGTGTAAATCAAAGAGCAAGAACGACAAGACAATAACCACTAAAGTTACCCAAAAGTGTATTATACAAAAACTAAACCTTAAGATGGCACTAAGACCCAGCAGGAGAGACGATTACCTACAATTCCGCAGCTCAAGAAAGAGAAAAACCGTTGGCTCAGTTGTGATCACTTGACTTGAGGCGTCAAAACAAGAAGCGCATGCATCACACATGATACTCGGTGCTCGTAAACCAAGAGAATGTTCTTCTTCAAATCAAAAATTAATTAAAAATCTTTGCTCGTCTTGCGGAACACTCCGAAATCTGATTTATTGCGAGTGTGTGTGCATGTGGAGATGCGAGAGAAAGGCTCGGCCTCACTGGTTTGTAAACAACGTCCGGGAGCAAGATATCGGAGGGAGTGCTGTTCTGTGAAGGAGTCCATCGGGTATGATCCAAAAGATATAATCCTACGAGTGAATGCCTTCGCAGATTGTAACAGCCAACAAAATAATCCTCCATTTGTAGATGGTGGATCGTGCTGATCAACCATACTCTCTCCATCTCTTCCTTCCTTCTCATGTGACCCCATCATGTAATCGGCTTCCTCTCGCGATTGGGCGGGACCCTCTTGCGACACTCCATCCAGAACCAAACACCAGCAAGGGACAAATAAACATATCAGGGTACATTTCAATGGTGCAGGTGCATTTAAACAATTATTACCTTAATACCCACCCTTACAAAATGCCCCTTTTATGTGGCTGCGCTACAAGCAGATAGATTTTCCTTCCCAAGACAAACAGATCTCTTCCGAGTTTTTGCAATGTTTACGGCATTCTGTCAGTATCAAACGCTCTTTGTAATTTTGCCGCTCATCTATACAAGTCCTACAATTGAGTACCATTTCATTCACTTGCTGACTAAGCCCCGGCCACCACACAGATTGTCACGCACGCTCTTTACTTTTCACAACTCCCTGGTGATCCCTCATGTAACTTTACGAGCACTTCGTTTATCATTACGGAAGGTATAACAAACCTTGTATCTTTTACAGTTACTTGTGTTGCCCAGTAACTTTTCAGCACTAGCTTTTGTCTGGCATGCGCTGGCCATCCTTCCATGCACAGCGTCATGACACAGACACAATCAACCTTCAGCTGTTCTTTCAAGTATGTGGGACTTTCAGGTAAACTTTCGACTATGTAGTTCAGATAGATGTTGGTGCTCTCCATTAATTCTTGCTCGTTTTGCTTGACATGCTCGATTTTACTGGTAAGCATGACAGTGTGTCTGCTGTCCACAGTGACTTTCCAGGAACATGCTGAATGTAATACAAGTAGCACATTCATTGTATACTAAAACGTTGAATTCTCAGTGACAGAAGAGAGGTAAGCTCATGAGAGGTTTATGGTCCATCTCCAGACAAAAATGTTTCCCTAAGAGGAAATCCCTGAACCTCTCAGTCCCATGTGAGACCCAGAGCTTCCTTTTTCACTTGTGCATATGTTTGCTCTGTTGGCATAAGTGATTGTGAAGAATAAGCCACTGGTTTCCATTATACTTCTGGAGAAGAACGCCTTCCAACCCATAAGATGATGCATCAGCTGCCACTTTAATGTCCCTGTTTGGGTCATATATGGCCAGAACAGGACATGACGGTGGTGCAGACTTAAGCATTTAAAATGCAGTAGCCTGGTCATCACCCCAGACTCGGCAGTTTTTCTTGGAGAGCAGGTCATGAAGTGGCTTATTCTTTTCCGACAACTGCCGGATAAAGTTCCCTAACCGATTAACAATCCCCAGAAAACTTCTTAGCTAACTCACATTTGTGGGCACGTCCATGTTCATCACAGCTTCAGTCTGCCCTCAGCTAAGATGAGGTGACCCAGGAAAACCACCTTGCTCCTGGAAAGTTCGCACTTGTCTACATTCAGAGTGATACCCAATACTTTTTCCAATCTCTGCAACACAGCATGCAGTCAAGTGTCATGTTCTCCTTGGTCTCGCCCAATATCAATATATTGTCGATTAGGCATAACACCCCATCCAGGCCCATCCTGCACTGGAGCCAAGGCAATGCCAAATGGAAGACGATTGAAGAACAACCGCCCAAAAGGTGTAATAAGGGAAGTGTCTTTGGCTGGCTCTTCAGTAAGTGGAATCTGCCAGAACTGCATATTAGCATACAGTTTGCTGAACATTGTCAGTACTGCAAGCATCCCAAGGTTCTGTTCTACTGATGGCAGGATATATTTCTAACACACGTATACGTTGAGGCCAGTGAAGTCCACACATAAACAAACTTTACCATCTTTTTTGGGCACTACCACCATGCCAGCTCTCCAGTCAGTTGGCTCCCCCACACACCTAATAACACCTAGCTTCTTCATGTGCTGGAGCTCCTCTTTGACTTTTCCCAGTAATGGTAATGGAATCCTTCTGGGAGTTTTAAGAGAGAAGGGCACAGCAGCTGGTTTGAGCTTAATTGTGTACGGCTGTTGCTCTTCTAGGCCACTAAATAGCTTGGTGATGTGTCTCTTAAGAGAATCAAAATTTACAGTGGTTGAGCAACCCAAGGGCTACAGTTGCTGGCAATTGTGTGTGCTTAATTTTCTAACTACATACATCTTTTCCATGCTCTGCTTGGTTCCTGATGTTTTTTTTCTAGCAAACCCTGCCAAGTCCAGAGGAATGTGTCCTGGACCAAACAAAAGTTTCTCTGGATTCTGAAGAACAGGTTGCTGTGTACCACATAAAGGCTGTTAAAAACAAGTCTGCGGAATAACCATAACATCCACACATCCCAGTGTCCAGTTTAAATGTGATGTTTTTTTCCCCATTATGCTTATATCCTCTGTTCATGAATGAACATTTGATGTCACAGAGCCAAGAAAGAAACTGTTCTCTTCCTCCTCCATGTCAAATGTCTGTAAAACATGCGCACTGGTAATGAGCTTTTTTTTCCCACAGGAATGACACTTCTCATCTTTAGCTGGACACTCGTACTTAGGGTGAGGCATACCACCACATTTACTGCACTGGGAGCTTTTTGAATGCTTTCTATGATAATTATGCAACTTTGTTCCATAACTTTTGGATTTGATGAATTTGGGCTTTTCTTTTGGTTGTCTGCCTTTGGATACAATGTCCACTGAGCTAACATCCACCTTTACCCCAGTAGCATCACTCCTCAATGTGCTTTGCTGCCTTTTATTCTTCTTGGATTGTCCAGCCATATTGATAGCTTTTTCAAGGTCCAAGCCTTTTTTCATCTGCATATGTTTAAATAACCTCATATCAGCCAATCCTACTACAATCCGGTGTTACGCCTTGGTCTGCGTCTGCTAATTGTTTATTTACAAAAGTGAAGAAGCAAATCACCAAAGAAAAAGTGGCTGTGAGCTTCAGAAGCCGACTGTCACGATCTGGGTGGTATTGGCTGTTGTTGTTGCCGTGGGCACAAAGGGCAGGCATAGGCGCAGAGGGGTGTTTTAAACAAAAAAAGGTAATTAATAACACAATAACATACAACATGCACAATGAAGAGACAAAACCAAAGAAACAAACAACAAACTCAAACTATAACAAAAAGCAGAGGGCGAAACACAGGCACTATGGCGAGACACCGGCGCTATGGCGAGACACACATGACATAAGCTCTATGGCGAAACACAGGCTCTATGACTTTACACACATGACATGAGCTCTATGGCGAAACACAGGCTCTATGGTAAAACACAGGCTCTATGGTGAAACCAGAAGCTCAGAGTGCACAAACAAAACACGCATGTGTTTCACATACACCTGGCTAAGAATGGCAATCAGCCAGACATGGCAATTAGCTAAACATGGTAATTAACTAAACATGCACTTAGCTAAACATGCTACTAGACAAACATACACTTAGCTACACCTACCAAATAGCTAAACTTACCAATAGCTAAACATACAAATAGCTAAACTTACCATTTCCTAAACATATAGGCAGCTAAACATACAGTGTCCTAAACATATAGGAAGGTAAACATACAAGAGCTAAACATGCAAGGGATTACATCAACACTAGAGATGCAAAAAGTACTTACAAAACTTTAAAACAAACACAAGACTTCACTAGACCGAATCAGCTCCACACCCACTGAAACACAAGGGACCTACATATGACCACAAACTAGAGCCTTGGGACATGCTCATTGGTTACGTTGCAAAACAACTAAAATACAATATAAAGCAAACCAAAATATAATATAAAACAAACCAAAATACAAAACAAGACAAACCAAAATACAAAACAAAATGCCCACATAAATGACAGTAAATACAAACAATGCTCGACCCAGTTTCCCAGACTAAACAAC
>JAOVVA010147369.1:0-10308 GCA_028565275.1 Leiocassis micropogon | reverse complement strand
TCATGTACTTCTGTGGTCCCATAGGGTTATAATACAATTTTAGCAATCCCAGTTGTTAAACAGGTAAGAGATGTACCCAAACATAGTGAATAACAGAAATAATTGGTTCCAAAAAAAATTTAATACAGATATGAATATGGGCAAGATATTAATTTCTTTATAATCTCAAAACATTTAAGTTTAAAGATATACAGTAGAGGTAAATGATAAAAAAAAGAGACCAAGAGTAACTCCAAATTACAGACTATATTAAACAGGATGTCATTATACACAATGTTAAACATTTAATAGCTTACATAGTTCTTACATTTTGTTGGTTTCCAGTGTGGAAGTTCACTCAGAACTAAAATATTTAGTAAAACAATCTGAATTATTTAAATTTTTCTTTTTTCCCCCTCTATTTTCTCTTTAATCATGTCCAATTTCCATCGATGTGTTAAGGCACTCCGACATCAGCAACAGCTACAGACCAGGCAGTGTGTTTAATCTTTGGATAATCGCGGCGTGCACTTTACACATAGGGTTCTAATAAAAGTGTAACATTCATAATACAGTAGTAATAACAATAGTAATAATAATACCAACAAAAAGAATTTTAGATGAACATTTCACATATTTAGATGTGAAATACCTGTAGTATTGCAGCACTTTTACCAAAAAAAAACAAACAAACAAATAAAGTTCAGGATTGTTTCCATTATATTACAGATCCACATACATCACATCAGAGTATACAGAATCATCCCCTCCTCCAGGTTTCCTCTTCAACAACTGTGAAGCTTCATAAGTCAAGCTGTCAACATTACATTCCTAATTAAAACAAACAAACAAACAAACAAACAAAAATATTAAATGAATTGAATTATAAAATAATTATGTAGTGTTTATGTACTGTATATATGATTATTGTAAAATAACACTGAGTGGAATTTTATCTGAGAAGGAGATCACACAGTGCACAGTATAAAGCAGTACTGGTAAATGCTCTTTTAATCAATATGTAATTAATTATACAGTGGTTAGTGCTGATCCACTGATCTGTCAAGTTGCATTCTAAGAGTGTTTGTATTTAGTTAAACTTTGGTGTGACATCTCAATGTGTGTGCGTGTGTGTATGTGTGTGTGTGTGTGTGTGTGTGTCACTTCACCCTTCTAGCTTCAACATCCTAGCATGGAATGATTTGCTACAGTGCTAAAAGTGACATTATAAGTGACTAAGGCAAACAGCTTATTCAAGAACATATATTGTGACTTATAACATAAAAGCTCATCAGTTGAAGATAGAAAGAATGAAAGGATGCTTCACAGGTAAATTAGTCAAGAAAACCAAACAATCCAGTTAAAGTGAGTGGAATTGTTTCCTGCGTTTCTCACAGCAGAGCAAAAACTAATAGAATAAACATCAATATTGTGTCTGAAACTTACCCACTATTATTTCTGATATTATTAAAATATAATGTCCTATAGTACTGCTATACAACAGCAATATTGCACTTACAAGCAAGCAGCTATACTGCTTCACTACAATAAAACTTGAAGTCAGGTATAATAAATAAGTAATCATACAGATTCTACAGTTATCTCAAAAATAAATCATAGCTCACAAAAATATTTTATACATAAAATCTAAAATATACAAAAATATGTTTATATCGTATAGAATAACCATAATGCAAAGAGGTATCAGCATAACACTGTAGTTGGTATTATTATTATTATTATTATTATTATTATTATTATTATTATTATTATTATTATTATTAATGTTATTACAATTAATAACAACAACAATACTACTAATAATAATAATAGTAATAATAATAATAACAATGACAACAACAACAACAATAAGATTAATAAGAAAAATAATAATAATAAGAGGAAATACTATTCACACAATGCATATGTACTATTTTTAACATACACTCTGAAGTAAATAGTAAGTACCTGTCTTGTTCTTAGAGAATCTTCTGAAAAAAGAGTAAGAGTAAATAAAAACCAACTGTTAGGTTATTTTCTTTTAGTAAGTAACTATTAAGTGATTATTACTATTGTTTTATGACAAAACACTTACTTGCACCACATTGTGTTTTCTTTATGATGACATAAGTGAGACAGACGATCAGGAGTGCACAAAAGCCCAAAGCCGTTCCCAAAATGAGCACTGCACATATAGAGAGCTGGTCAATTCTTATACTTAAACACATGAAGGAATATCTAAAGAATATTTATTATAATTTAAAGATATTTTATAAAGGCAAACAATATATCCTCTTACCAGCTTTCTCTTGTGTCTTCATGTTAATGCTGTTTCTGTGCAGTGTTTTGTCACACACCACTGAATTATCACACAGAGCTGGTTTAGATGTTTCTGATGCAATAGTAACATGCTCACCTATGTATAAACATTTATCATAATACATTATTAATTTTTTTACTAAAATACTTATCATTTTACTATTACATGAAAACAGGAAAATGAAAGTTGCAACATCACTAATTTTAGTAAAAATCCTACCTTTGATTTTTAAATGTGTTCCAGCTGCAAACACGAGTGCACAGTAGTACCTGGCTTCATCAGACAGCACAGTGTTTAAAATGGTCAAATTAAAGCAGTTTCCAAATTTTTTTATTTGGAAATGAGAATTTTGAAATTCATTGTAAAATGTTGCTTGAGCAGTTTTAAAGAATCTGACAATAATCTGAGGCTGTTTTCCATTTTGCTGCTTGAACCAGACAATTTCTTCGTCTTTTATACCAAAAACACAACACTGCAGAGTAGCCGAGTTGCCGATATCCACACTGAGCACTTCCTCAAGCTGATAAATATCTGGTACTGCGGATTGTGCAGTAACCCAGCGTCTACCAGACTGGACTGTATCAAGAAAAATAAATGCAATCATTAGATTAAAAAAAATATGAAATGTAATAAATGAGATTATTGTTATAAAAAAAACTCATTCTTAAGAGCTGGTAAACATAATAATAATAATAATAATAATAATAATAATAATAATAATAATAATAATAATAATAATACTTACACATTGTGCTAATAAACAAAATTAAAATCCATAATCCATTCATGTTAAGTTTCCTTTTATTTACAGATTATAAATGTGCTTGAAGCAAATAACTCGTCTATTTTATAGCTGGTCTGGATTAAGCACGCCCTAAAACACACCACAAGAGTGGCTATACTGAATGGAAAAAAAAAAAAAAAAACAGAGTGTCATATTGTCTCAACCAACCACATCTCACACAATTCATCTAAAGTGGTTAATGTGTACTCTTCCATGCAGTGGAAAGTTCATTTCACTTTATTTGAAGGCCATTTCAATAACCATATTTAAAGAAAACCTGCCTTCAATAGTTAGATCAGTGCAACAGAGTGGTACAGTATATACCTGATTTGTATGATGTAATGCATTACTGACAATTCTTTAAAAAAAATCTTTTAAATCAGTAAATATTTACAGTGGCATCCAACAGTCCATTACCCTATTGAAAATATTAATTAATTCATTCATTCTTACATTCATCTTTTATACCAGTGGGCCTTTAAGCACTGGGTCTGCAAAATCAAACAGAATATCCTGAGATTGCCACAATGCACTAAAAAAACTTCCTTTCATGTCCAACAACCTGTTTTTGTGAAATGGGGCTGTTCGCAGTAACAGCAACAAAATAATGAAATTATGGAGCAGAATAGACCTAAGGAATACACTTCAGTGTGATTGTCAGGGCTTACACTGTTTTATAATATGATGTGTTTATTATGCACTTTAATATGCTTGTTGCAAGCAGGCAATGGCTGGTCCATGGTGGTGCAAATATCCATGAAAGTGTTATGTGAAAGTGTCTTATGTGCAACGAGCAAAAAAATAAAATAGAAATGTGTAAATGTGCATGAATGTGCAGTGTCCATAACTGTCCATGAATTTCCCGAATGAGTGCAAAATAACAAATGTCCATAAGTGTGTAATGTGCAAAAATGGTTTAGTTCTGTGTGGTGTTCTGCTTGAGAGACTGTATCGCTTGCGGGAAGAACCTCCTCCTCAGTCTCTAATAGCCCTCAAGGTGCAGAATCGATTTCCTGACCGCAACAGAGAGAAACGTCCATTGTTGGCGTGGCTGAGGTCCTTCATGATCTTCCTGGCCTTGGACCAGCATCGCTTGCCATACTGAGTGCAGGTCAGGGAGCTTGGTGCGAATGATGTGCTCAGCTGATCGCATCACCCTCTGTAAAGCTCGTCTGTCCTGCATGGTGCTGTTCCTGAACCAGATCGTGATATTGTCCATCAGGATGCTCCCTATGGTGCAGGAATAGAAGTTCCTTAGCACCCTGGAGGGCAGTCTGAAATCTTTCAAGTGTCTGAGGTGGTAGAGATGCTGCCGGGCCTTTTTCACCATGGTGACAGGACCATGACAGGTCCTCCATGATGTGAACACCAAGGTATCGGAAACTGTCCACTCCCTCGACTGGGCTCCCATTGATGACGGGGGTCTGGTACAGTAGTTCCTTTCCTGCTTTGTACTGAAGTCCACTATCAAATCCTGTGTCTTGCTGACATTTGAGGGTCATTGTACCTCTAGTACCAGTTCTCCAGATTTCCAGTCTCCTCCAGATAGGCCGTCTAATCGTTGTCAGAGATCAGGCACACCATGATGGTGTCATCAGAAAACTTAATGATGGTCGTGGAACTGGTAGTGTACAATGAGTACAGTAGCAAGCTCAGAACACAACCCTGATGGACTCCAGTGCTAACACTGAGGGAAGCTGTGACATGTCTGTCCATCTGGCACTTCGGAAATTGGAGTTCCACTGACACAGAGATGAGCTGAGTCCCAGGTACCCTAGCTTGGTGGTGCGTGTGGAGGGAATTATGATATTAAATATTGATCTGTAGTCGACAAAGAGCATTTTAACATAATTCCCCTTTCTAATGTCCAGGGCCCGGTGTCTTGAAGGCGTCTTATCGCTAAGTAGTTCTTAAGTTGTACCTTAACCTCTCTCTTAATGTTATGGCACATTTCCCAAAACATTCATACGCTAAGTATCTCTTAGGTAAGTCACACGTTCATAACATCGCATCTCACTGTGAGTCAAACCGCATAGGTGAGATAGGGGTATTAGGCACCGTGGGCCGCCTCGAGTGACCGCCCGACGTTCCGGGAAGTTCTGCAAGGTCTGCGAGCTTCCGCATGTTAAACATGTTTAATTTTTTGCGTGGTAAAATGGAAACGTAACCAAAACCAAAACTCGCGCTGAATCATGATGAACCGTACTTACAGCCACCGCGCGAAACCCCCAACAAATGACATGCTTCACATTGTTTCTGAAGCTGGTGAAGAGTGTTGTCAGCTGTCAATCAACTATGATTGTATACCCGGTTCGTTTCACCCCCACTACAGGTTACATGAAAATATTAGCGACAGTTTGGTAATTTAATTTAAATATTTGTCTATTATGGCATGCTATCGACAAGTTAACCCATGTCGAAATAAATGTTATTTGAAGAATTTTGTGCAATGCTTAATTTGCATAGAAAGTGCCGTCTTTCTTAACGCTGTCATGCAAAAGGATAAAAAAATCGATTCCTGAGCAACCGATGTCAGCTAATTCAGGACCTTCACTGCAGACAGCGCCTTGTAACATATTACGTAAGAGGCAGCGACTTCTAAGACTTCTAAGGGACAGTTCGATAAACACACTTAGAAAAGTAATCACTTTACGTAAGATATATCTTACAAGTCTTCTTAGCGCGCTAAGCGTGTGTGTCATCGAGAAACCGGGCCCAGGTGATCTGTAGAGCGTTTTGGACGGTAAGCAAACTGTAAAGGGTCAAGTGTGTCATGTAGGGAAGAGATGATGAAGTATCTGACCAGTCGCTCAAAGCACTTCATCACTACTAAGGTCAGGGCTACAGGGCAATAATCATTAAAGGGAGCAGGATCATCTAACAGTAATCTTTAAGCCACTAAGAAGTAAGAATTGACCAATAACATCTCTTTAGCCCACAAATTGAATGATCCGATAATTAGAATTCCCTTTAAATATATTATAACAATTTTTTTTATATATAAGAGATTTTATAAATGTTTTTCAGTTTAAAAATTAATAGATGACAGAAAGGCGAGAGAACAGCAAGTGCACTATAGGACAACATGCATCGGGCCCAGCAGGCAACTGACCCGGCTTTCAAAATCCATAGATCCCAATTTTATTGAAAACCCATGAAATGCACAAGACAATTAAATTCAATCCACTCAGGCCCCACTCCAAAACAAATTCAAAATTCAAATTTTACTTGTCACATACACAGTCATACACACTACGATATGCAGTGAAATGCTTATAACATTTTTATTAGGCCACAATCCAAGGATCCAAGGGGTCAAAACATAATATTGGTGTTTATGTTTTACATTGTAATGTCTGATCAGTGTATATATGATGTATTATCAAACATTTTTCTGTTCCATAAATTCTCTCTTACTCTCCTTTTTTCGCTTTCTCTCTTTCTCTATTTCTCTCTCTATCTTTTTTTCTATTAATATATCTATCTACAAAAAGAGTTTAGATAACATGTTCAGTGACATGAGGACAAGGCCTAATCTTAATCACACAGATACACACACACACACACACACACACACACACACACACACACACACACGAGTGCATGCATGCCCGCACATAATTGTAATGTACATGTGTAATCACGATCATTCTTTTCTACATATATTATTACAACAGATAATCATAAAGGTCATGAACATGAAAACTGTCAACAGATTTAAATAGTAAATTGCTGTACAACATTGTCACGGAAACACCAGGCTTCACCCTCAATCTCCGTTCCCAATCACCCGAGTTCTGAGCACACACCTGATTCCCATTAGCACCACACCTTAAATACACCTCACTTCTCCGCACTCAGCATCTGACCTCACTCACGGAAACAGACTCCGCAACCTACCTGATCACGCTTTGTTCTACATCCGTGTATCGTCTCATCTCCTGGCTCCTCGTCTCATCTCCTGGCTCCTCGTCTCATCTCCGAGTTCCCCATCTTGTCTCCTGGCCCTACTGTAGGTCTCGTCTCCTGTTCCGTCTTCGTTGAATGTTCCACGTCTTCACTGTTCGTCTCCACGCTTCCACCAGCTTCTTCATCCACACAGCTAAGACCTTCCGGTTTTTCCATTCAGTGTTTTCATTATTCCACAAACTGTTAATAAAACCCCTGTTCGGGTTTTTCGTAAGATCATTGTCTGAGTCTGTGTCTGTAATACCCATATACTCTCGAGTCCACACACAGCTAAATTCCCAGTGTTGAATTAACATTGAGAGAGTTGAATTAACACCATGCAGTGGTCTGGGTCCAAATCGAGTTAAAGTCCTCAAAACCCAAAACCTGACCGATTTCATTGTTTGAACTGAATTAAATACTCAGGTGACGGTCTAATCAGTCAAATCATAACTTCACACTTATTTATCATAAGAGGTGGTTATTTATTATCACTGAAACACAAGGGTTAAATTTGAGACCAAACTTCCTGGGTGCATTTCATAGTTTCTCAGTCTGTTACTGGTTGTGAGTTGTGGTCAGACTTTGTGTATAAGCTATAATTAGTTTACCTGTGTGAGCATAACTTATGTGGCAACTTAAAAAAAAAAAACAACTGTGACTACAATGACATCTCTCTAAACTGTAAAACTACTGAAGGCATCCAACTGTACAATAATCTCCTTTGAACAGTTGATATTGAGATGTATATCTGCTGCTTCTGCTCTGTAAAGCTTCATAACGGCTCTAATCTGAGGTGCTGGTTGTGAATTTGTGATTTCTGAGGCTGCGAACACTAAATGAACTTCTCCTCTACAGCAGAGGTAAGTTTTGGTCTTGCTTTCCTGGGAAGGTCTTAACAGCTGAGCTTCATGTCTTAATAATAACTACTGACTGTTGCTGTTACATAATTACCTAATTTCATTTGCTTTATTCCAAACACAATCTTGAGCCTTTACTCCACATCATCTATAGGAAGGAATAAATAAAACATTCGAACAAACACTTTACTTCATTGACTTGGCTGGCTTAAATCTAATCTATAGAATTTGTTTTGTGATTTGGATAATGTTGCTGTTTGGAAAGTTTTGTTGTTCTTATGACCCAAGGCATAAGGCATTTATTAAACATTTATTTACAAAAAATGTATATAAATTTTTTTCTTTATCATCATTATATGAATAATATACAATCATTACGTCAATATATGAGGCGCCGTATAGGGCTTAAATCAAACTCCACTCATGCACACACACGTAAAACACTTACATACACATATATAAAACAGTCACACATACATATATAATACTAACTGCTCAAACAACTACATATGAAATGCATGAACACACACCTGTGAGACACGCGCACATACACACAAACTCTCCGTGCACATACACACAAACTCTCCGTGCACATACACACAAACTCTCCGTGCACATACACACAAAAAATCTCTGCACACACACCTATGAGATGCGCGCACATACAGTACACACACACACATACTTATGAGATGCGTGCACATACACACACACCTATGAGATGCCTGCACATACACACATAGTGCATGATTCTCAGTGTAAACGAAAGTCGTTTCAGTGTAGACGGACTTGTCGCTTCATTTTCCCTGAATGGTAGTAGCGGTTTGTAAACACATTGCTGTTGGACAGTTTAGAAGACAGAGTAGTACAGTATATTGATCATCACTGTTTAATAACAAGGCATATTCAGAACTGTCCACATAATGTCTGAATATTGCAGCGGCAGAAAACACCGGTGATGATTTGTTAAATGAAAAATTGAAGCACGGAACTTGTGGCTAATATGTCGAATCCCACAACAGAAGTAATTACTGTTTTGTGAAATGTCCGAATGCCACGTGACTCCCTCCGATTGATCAAATCCAAATACAGATTTGGAAATTCAAACATTGCTTTGACCCTGCATACCACCCACTGTTGTGGTAATAATAAATAAATCACTCGCTGTCTTTTAAACTGTCCAATATTCAGACATCATAGATAACTAACTAACATACAGTAACTAACTCCCTTACAGTTTTTTTCCGATTGCTAACACACAATTATCAAACTAGTCTGGTTTTATCAAAATACTTAACACAATTCACAAAACCATCCTGCAAAATGAAGCACTGCAACCGAAACTACACATAGCATTATCAAAATCAAACTTTTGCATGAAATGGCACACACTTCATTCATATTACCAGATTTTTGCCTAACCAACTACACACTGTTGGGCATAATGAAAAGCACCCCCATCTTTAGTATACTTTGCCATAATACTAAAATATGATATCAGATTGTTCACATGCACAGAAATATTTGCAGATACACACACATGCTGTTGCAGCATTAAACAAGTAAACAAGTCAGTGCAACATAAGCACGGCAGATAGATTTACATGGGACTGAACAAAAATATTCTTACAAAAAACAGTAAACTGAAAAAGAACATTTCAGAAAAAAATATATTACAGTAAAAAAAAGAGGCAAGAAAAAATAATTAGGCAGCATCTTGCCGCACAGCCAGGTCTGGCCACAACGCCTCATCAACATCACAGGCAATATCTTCCCTTGCCAGACATC
This sequence comes from Leiocassis micropogon, assembly GCA_028565275.1. NCBI lineage: Eukaryota > Metazoa > Chordata > Actinopteri > Siluriformes > Bagridae > Leiocassis > Leiocassis micropogon. The sequence goes on along the minus strand of JAOVVA010147369.1, from coordinate 629 downwards.
GAGGGAAGAAGCGCCTGGAGTGCCTTATCCATCCCTGAATTGCACCCACATCAATCTCATCACATGCCTCTTCCATGGCCTGCACAAGAGAGATGCGCACAAAGGGCTGCCGGTTGTATACCTTCCACCGCCATGCCGAAAAGAACTCTTCTATGGGGTTTAGAAATGGTGAGTATGGTGGGAGGTATTGCACGAGAAATGTTGGGTGGTCAGCAAACCAGTTTTGGACTGGGGCTGCACGATGAAAGCTGATGTTGTCCCATACTACAACGACCCGTTTCTTTGATGGTCTGCATCATTCATACGCTCTGGTGGTATGAGTATGTTGTGAAGTCTGTCCAGAAATGTGAGAATATGGGCGGTGTTGTATGGTCCAAGGTTGGCATGACGGTGGAGGACACCATGCATACTGGAGATGGCAGTGCACATTGTGATGTTCCCACCACGTTGGCCAGGAACATCTATAAAGGCTCTGTGGCCAATGATGTTTCTCACCCTTCTTCTCGTTTTTGCTAGGTTGAACCCAGCCTCATCTATAAAGATGAACTCATATGGGATTGCATGAGCATCCATTTCCAGTACTCCCTGAAAACAAAGAACAAAAATCAGTCAATATGGTGTTATCCAGT
>JAOVVA010147358.1:0-10308 GCA_028565275.1 Leiocassis micropogon | reverse complement strand
AAATATATATAAGCCAGGTATTGTATAATAGACAGTTAGTAAGTGAATGTGGCCTTGCACCTCCAGGGTTTAGGGTTTCCTCGGGTCTATGTGCATGGAGTTTGCATGTTCTCCCTGTGCTTGATTGGTTTCCTTCTACAGCTCAAAATCTGCAGAATAGGTAAATTGGCATTCCCAAATTGCCTGTAGTTTGTAAATCCAGCTTTGTGCCCTAAGTCTCCTGGGATAGGCTCCTGGCTCCCACGGACGACTGTATATACAGGATAAATAAGATATAGATCATGAGTATAGTATTGAACAGGTTCTCTGCAGCAGGTCATATGCTATTGTACAATAGTCCGAGCTAGAATTAGCATATAATGAGTTGGGTAGTGGCCACTTACGTTGTGGTGTCATTGTTTATGGTCCAGAATAAAAAAGTAAAGCATAGGCATAAGTATAAGAGTACAAATATTAAAATATGTAAGCGGACAGTACTGTTCAATTGAGATATTAAGAAGCTGAGACATATTGCACTCTGCAATATTGCAAATGTGAACAGTGTGATCTGGCAGGCTTATTAAAATAGCATATCTGTTTGTTGAATAGATAGTGTGTCTTATGTGCAGATATTGCAGTTTGGAATAAATAGATATGAAGTGCGGTTGAGTCTGTAAATTGTGTAGATGTGGGTGTGTGTAGTGCAGTATTTTTTTGTTTAATCTTATCAAAGTCAAAAAGTTGCAAAGAATATAAAACTGTTTGATGTTCTTCAGCACAAGCTTATTTTCTATGTTCTGCGTTGTGCAGCAAAACCACTGTTCATTCATGCATTCATTCATCTTTTATACCGTTTATCCTGTATACAGAGTCATGGAGCTAGAACCTATCCCAGGAGACTTAGGGCACGAGACGGGGTACACCCTGGACTGGGTGCCAATCCATTGCAGGGAACACGCATGCACAAACACACACATTCAACTACGGCACTACGAGTATTTGGGGGAAGGTCAAATAGCCCACTCTAGTCTTGGAGGAAACCGGAGTACCCAGAGGAAACGCACCAAGCACAAGGAGAACATGCAATCTTCATGCACAGTGACCCAAGGTGGGAATCGAACCCGCAAAGCGACAGGGCGAACCTCTACGCCTCTGTGCCACCACAAAACCAGTGTGTTCATGTAAATACTTAGACATTGCAATAAGGTAGCACGTTTCGACTGACAGAACGCACAGCTCTTATTTTGAAACACGTGGTCGTGTCATTATTATTATTTCCGTCATCGCGTCATCGTGTCCTCTGCCGGTCCAGGTCAACGTGATTGCTTTCGGAGAAGCATGTGCTAGTTGGGTTTTTAATACCTTGCAGTTAATTCCTCTGTATAATTTCAGTGAGCGCGCGCGCTAATGGCTGCTTACGGAAGGACGACGCTCGTGTCCGCGCTCGTGCGCCGCTTCAGTGGAAGAAGCTCGTGCTGCGTGAGGAAGTTTCTTGAAACAAACCGGAGCGCGCGAGCTGGTTGTAACGTCAGAGCCGCAGTGGAGACACAGAGTCCTGTCTCAGTGAGGGCTGTGTTTAACTGGGCTACACAACACAGAGACTTCTGTTCAGAAGTAAGGCCTGGGCTTACACACGTTTCATGACATACCTTTAAATGTTAGTTAGTCTGTGTCAATATGGGTTAGATGCTAAATTCTGCTTCATTAGCTCATTTATGCTGCTACCACTGTCTCCCTGGTAGTTAATATCATTGTAACATTTAAGCTAATATTGTGTCTGTGAGAAGGCATTACTTTCCTCTGATTTTTACCCCAAAATTCACTGACGGCTTTTTTTCAGAAGGAATTAGCTAATGCACCCTCAGGAGTCCACAGATGACGTCACGAATGTGCATATTTATTGCTACGTCATGATCATTTCCGGGGCGGCTTAGGGTCACTGATCAGAGAAGGAAGCATTTAATGTCTTTTTGAGCAAGACTGGACAATATGCTTTCAAGCACAGGGAAGTCGAGGGAGAGTGAGATCTAGAGGTGGTGATGGTGATGCAGCCTACAGGACTCTCCAATCATAGGTGTAGAGCGGCACTCAGGAAAAAGGGGCGAGAAGATAGAGTGAGTGGAAGTGCCGGATAAAGCAGACAAAGAGTTCGAGACACAGAACAAGACATGATTGGTGGGTTTCCTCCCACAGTAAGAAGACATGCAGGCTAAAAGTCTTTTAGGATCGGCTCCAGGCCTCCCCATGATCCATAGGATAAAGCGATATAGATGATGATGATGATGATGATGATGAGTGAGGTGGAAAATCAGCTTTAAAGTGCCAGGAAGAAGAGGAAGAGTAAGAACAAGGAAGAAAGTATTTACACATTACACATTTGGCAGATGCCCTTGTCCAGATCGACTTACATTTGTAATCTATTTTACATGTGAGCAGTTTGTTGGACTCAAGGGCCCAACAGGGACAACTGGGCAGCTGGGGATTTGAACCTGGGACCTTTCAAACCGTAGGAATAGCTGAGCTATTCCAGTTCCCCAGACGGAGTACGAATCCAAATCCAACGCGATCCTGACCAGGACAAAACTAGTCAGATGAATAAATAAAAACAGAGAATCGCAGAAATGTTTTATTGTTTCATTTACAATTTTTTACTTTGTATATCAACACTCAAAAAAAACCCTTATCTTAACATTTAGTTTTTTCTCTTAGACACCGTACAAGGAAGAGGATTATCCCCCTCTCCCGGAGTACTCTCCTCCTCCTCCTCCTCCTCCTCCTCCTCCTCCCCCTCCTTCTTCTCCTCCTCCAGAGACTGAACAGAAAGAAGTGTTCATCGTCCGGGTTAAGGGTCTGCCGTGGTCTTGTAGTGCAGAGGACTTGCTGAAATTCTTCTCAGGTATGTTCTGCTGTTTTTTCTGACCAATGTCAAACATGATCATAATTATTATCCGCAGCTGAAACATGATGTTACTTTTATGTAAAAGTTTTCTTTCATAACTCTGGCGATTTATTTGTTGACGCAGAATGTCGCATTCGCAACGGAGTGAGCGGAATCCATCTCACGTATCACAAAAACGGAAAGCCGACAGGGCAAGCCTTCGTTGAGCTGGAGGATGAGGAGGACATCAACAAAGCCTTAGAGATGCACAGGCAGTATCTTGGACCACGCTATGTAGAAGGCAGGTTCAGCAAATTTAAAGTACTAATAATATGATAAAATGATAATTTTTACATTCAAAATCAAATCTGCATTTTGTGAGTAACATGGATTGATGGTTATTGCAGTGTATGAAGTGACCAATAGAGATGCAGAAGCCATACTGAAGGGCACAAGTGAATGCCAAGATGGAGTTGTTCGCATCCGAGGTCTGCCCTTTACCTGCACGGAGCAAGAAATCATACAGTTTTTTTCAGGTTAGAACCTCACATAGCATGCCAGTCACATAAATCTTATCTATTGTAAACTGATTCAATTTATAAAACTGACTTTTGGCCCTCGTGTGGCGCGGTCGTAAAGCGCTCGCCCTATCATCCGGAGATCGATAGTTCGATTCCTGGGTGATGCTGTAGCGCCCTGCAGCTGGGGGGGTTTAGAGAGAGCTGATTGGCTGAGCTCTCTCTGTGGGGAGGGATGGGAGGCACTTGGCGCTCTCACATCAGTCACGGCTCTATAGCCAATCACGGGCGGCTGTGAGCTCACGCAAGCGGAAGTGAATAGCGCTGTCCTCCGAGTGTGTTATCCCGCCCCCAACGAGGCGTGAGCGAGCAGTTTGGAAAGATGCGGTCACCTGGCGTCACGTGGTTCTGAGGAAACACATGATGGTCTTCGTTCCTCCCTGACTGGTAGTATAGCCTCACTGTGGATGCCCCCTAATGACGGGTGGGTAAAAAAAAAAAGTTAAATAAAATAAATAAAACTGACTTTTCCAGGACTGAACATTGTGAAGGACGGGGTCACACTGGTCATGGACCGCTGGGGGAAAAGTTCTGGTGATGCATATGTGCAGTTTGCTACACCAGAGATGGCCGATGAAGCACTGAAGAAAGACAGAGAGGTTATTGGAAACAGGTCAGATCATTACATTAAATTAAAATATGTGCCTCATTCAAATCAGACTTACACTGATCAGCCACATTACTAACACCTCTGCCAGGTGAATTAAATAACACACACTCTCAAGGTCATCGTTAAATATAACCCAACTGACAACAATCTAAATAGGACCAAAATGATTTGTTTGGTGGATCATTTTCATTGCAGCACTGGACCCAAGTGTGTTAGGAGTGAAATTAAATGACAGTACATAAGTATAACGTACCGTCATTGCACCACCGTAGCTTTTGACACTGTAATTGTTGACTTCCTAAACAGGTACGTTGAGGTGTACCCGAGCAAGAAGAGCGACATTCAGACGCAGTACGGCAGAGGGAGAGGGGACGCTACGTCCACGACATTCCACCAACAGAAGAGTAAGTTTTAAAGAATAGTTGTATAATTAAGATTCTGGAGTCGAATGGTACCCAATTGCCACTCCAAGTAGTCTCGACTCATATGATTGTATACACCCATTAGTCAATTTATCAGGAACACGATACTAATACTGTGTAGGTCTTCAGGTTATGGATTCCATAAGATGTTTCTTTTTGAGTCTTATCCATGGCGACATGATCGCCGCAGATTTGACAGCTGCACATTCATTGTGGCAATTTTTAGCCTCAATAAACAGATGTTGTTCCTAATAAAGTGGTTGATCTGTATCATTATTAATATTTCAGAGTTTCAAAATACCCTTCTAATATTTTAGTCAACATGTGAATAATCTAGAGAGTATATGTAATCTGAGGTTATGAAATAATCAGAAATGCTTCTTGTTCTTTGCAGCCAGCAGTGTCTCTCTTCCCACACACTTTATACACATGAGGGGGCTGCCATATCAAGCCACAGCTGGAGACGTAATAAATGTGAGAACTTTAAAAATATATGTATATATACACACAGTACAATGCAAAAGTTTTGAGCCAACTTGCCAAAAATGAGACTCAAAAAGGTCCTTTAGGAAGCCTGGAGAACTCAGGACTACATTAAGAAAATACAGGAATTTCTGGCTCAAGACTTTTCCACAGTACTGTAATTGACACTTTGTTTTGAATTCTGCTGAACACTGAGTTGCAGGTTTGAGGTAAACTTATACGTATACTTATTGGGATTTTATTTCCTACATTCTAGAACAATCCTTGATATTTTTAAAACTATGAAATAACAAATATGACATAGGGTAATTACGTAACAACAACAAAAACTGTCTGACGCAAAAGTCAGCTGTTCTGGAATAGTTCTTGCAAGAACCGTATTGTCAAGTGTATTTACAAAACCTATTAAGCACCATGATGAAGCTGTCTCTCATGAAGACCTTTCCAGGAAAGCAAGACTAAAACGTTACCTCTGCTGCAGAGGAGAAGTTCATTTAGAGTTAACAGCCTCAAAAATCACCAATTAACAAACAGCACCTCAGATTAGTGCCGTTATGAAGGATTTACATAGCATAAGTGGCTGATGCATCTCAATGTCCACTGTTCAAAGGGGATTATTGTATATTTTGGATGCCGTTAGTATTGGTTTATAGTGTAGAAATAAATACAAAATCAAGAAACAATCAAAAAATCAAGGAATTTAAAGGTGTGTCCAAACCTTTGACTGGTAGTGTAGGTCACTGGTACATATAGCTAACTGACCAAAAATTATTGTTTAAGTGTTCTTCAATATTAGTATAGCAACAATCTCTCTAAACCTCTCTCTAAATGTGGCCCTAAACTGACTTGGACACTGGTTAGGGAAATATACTTCTAGTCTCTAAAAGTACACCAGCAAGAAAGGTGGATAAAAAAAAATCAACCTAACTGCTGCAATTAATACAACATGATCTAACCATAAGGGCTGATGAAAATAATCTCTTCATGTTCTGCAAACATAGCTCCAAGTTTTCACTGGACAAGAGATTAGCATCAATCCAGCAAGGATGTCTGCAGCTCGAATCAACTATTTATTTATTTTTTTTCTAAACACGAAGTAGCACATGTTCTGTAGTAAATCCTGTTACGTTGTTAATAAATTCCAATTATGGTAATAACCGAAGCCCAGATAACTCAGTTGACAGCGCATCGCTTTTAATACTGCGGCAGTAGTAGCTCAGCTTGTTAAGGCTGTGGGTTACTGATCAGAGGGTTGGCAGCTCAAGCTGCAGCTCCACCAAGTTGGGTCGTTAAGGTCCTCCTCCAGGCGTGAAGTATCATGACTGACCCTGTGCTCTGATCTCAACTTCCTAAGCTGTGATTTGCAAAGATAAGAATTTTATTGTACAGTAATGTATAAAGGCTTTAATGTTCTTATGTAAATGATTTTGATGAAATGAGCTTAAAAAGAGAGGGTTGAGTTTTCAGATTCTTTCCATTGATTTATTACTCATGGTCCAAGTCAGTGATTTTTCACCCCTGGTCCAGGTCCTGCACGTTTTACTGTTTTCTCAGCTCCAAGCACTATGTAAATATGTAGGACACGGGGTGCTGTAGGACCAGAGTTGAGAACCACTGGTCTAAATTGATCATCTCCATTCAGGGTGTCTCATCTGTTTAGAATCAATAGCTCTTGGCAAAAGTGAAATAAAATAATCAGGTTATATAGGGATCTTTTCACGTTTCCGTTATTAAACTTGCTTATTAGTTTCAAATAATTTTACATAGCTCATCTTTTACAAATTGAGTCTGTTTGTGGAAAGAGAAGTCACAGGAAGACAGTTTAACATTTGTGGTACACCTTTCTGCATAACTCATCCATACTCACGACATTCGACTAAACAGGCAACTCAGTGAACAGTATAATGTCTACAGTATAATGTGCGTCTATTCCATCTTTGTAAAAAAAAAAAAAAATTGTGTACTAAAAAAAACATCATACGGTGTATAATGTATGTTATGTCTTCAGTTTTTTCACCCTATCAGGGTGGCAAAGGTTCTGATTGAGTACGGGCCCGACGGGAGACTTAGCGGCGAGGCAGCCGCTCACTTCACGACACGACAGGACGCGATGGAAGCAATGAGCAGAGACAAGCAGTACATAAGTAAGGTTCATGAAGGTTGAAATGTTCTCAAAGACGAGCAGTTTCTCTCTCTGTCCGAGTGTTTTGCACATTTTTTTTTTTGATTGAGATGCCTTCAGATACTAGGTCAGGAAGAGAGTGAAACGCCTGCTTATCTTTGTTTTTACTGTAAACACAAGTAAAGATAAGCAGGTAGCATAGGTTATTATGTTGGGTGTTTAGCTTCTTCTGGAAGTTTAATACATCTTGTTTGTGCAAAAATTCTAAAACTTTTGCCAACTCGTGCTGTGGTAAAGCTTGTAATGTTTTGCTGCTACAAGTGTGTTGATTTTTTTTCTTGTCAATGCAGGGGACAGATATATTGAGCTGTACCTGAATTCCACATAAAAAGAGGAAAAGATCTATAAAGGTATGTGTATAATGTTTAGTTAATTTGTTAATCAATTATTACTTTGCTTAGTAACTCTGCTTTTGTTTCCTATTCCTCACTAGGTGAACAGCTGTTGTCTGTACAAAGCATTTCAGCAATATTTATTTGAAAAATATGCGGAAAACTGTAATTAAAATGACTCATTTATGGAGTAAAACTGTGTTTTTTCAACGTCTTTGTGTTCATTATTCAGAATAATGCATACATAAAATTTTTTTTTATATATATAGTTAAATATTTCTTTAATAAAAGGACCCATCTGTTTAGAAATGGAGACGTACTTTCAGGAAACTGTTTTGACATATTATAGTACATCTTTATTGAGCCATTAGAGCTGAGAGAAAAACAGTGTCAAACTGTTTTACATTCCATCAGTGTCATTGTAATTAATTTTCAACAGCACCCGCGGCTTGTTAAATATGTAGAGATGATTCTGCCTGCTTGAAAGCATCATAAAAAGCTTTGGCTCCAGTCTGTTAAAAGTCCTAGTGTATATAGATATTTCTTTGTCAAATGTACAAAAATTCTCTAAAATATTTTCTCTCTAAAAATAATTAAAATCAGCCACACAATTTATTTCTCACCCATGAAATAATGTTTGAATATCATTCTGTGCACTGCATTTTCACTGAAGAAAAACAAAATGAAAGATTTCATAAACAATTCAGTACAAGTAGTACTGAATGAGTCCACTTGGTGGACATGACAACTGCAACGTAACACTGAATTTGATGCAAATAATGTAAGACTTAAGTAACACTTAAACATCATTTTCAACAACAAAAACAAAACAACATGCATGCATAACTAGAAAAAAATTTGTTTTTATAAATTGCTGCTGATTGAAGCTTAACCGTGGATTAAATCGAATGGGATCCAGTTTTGAAGATTATTTACTGAAGTAAGAGATTGAGTGACTCAGGAAGGGTTTGAAGCGTACTGCTGCAGGAGCAGCGAGTAGCACTCGTCACACACAAGCTCTGGGGCGATGGATGATGGCAGGGGGATTTCATTCAGCATACATTCCTTGCAAAATACTCCTCTGCAGTTCTTACACTCCTGTTAAAATTGTAAAAAACAAGAAAATATACATTTCAGCACCATGCTTGGGAAACTAGATTTCACATTTTTTCATTCATCCTCTATAATTCTATAGCCCTGGGCGGGAATCAAACACTTGACCCTGGAGGTGCTAACCACTATGCCACCAGCAAGATGGCTTTATTTTGAATGTAAAAACATTAAATAGTATTAGAAAATTTATATATTTTTTAAATAAATTTAATTAGCAAGATCATTTGCAATGTTAGTAAGTGATAATTAGATTTTTTTTTAATTCATACAAAATGACATATCAAAGCTCAGACTGGGCTTGAACCCCCAACCTTCTGATCAATCAGCTTTGATGTCCATGATTTTTTAGGAAAATCTACAACCCATACCTACTGTAATGTACTAAAATGCACCTCAAATGTGATTTAAGACAGACTTGGAAAAAAAACCCTGAACTATAGCCACTGAGCCACCAGTCATCCAGAAAAAAAAAATGAAACTAGGGAAGTAGTCAGGGCAGCATTGAATCAGGAATTTGAAATGGCTCCTATTTTTGGAAATGCATTCTTCCTCAATGGTGATGTGCCTTCCTCAATGTGGAGCCCCTTGTTTCACTGTACAGTTTGACTTGTATAGAGTGTGTAACAGGCCTAATGGGTAAATATCCCTTCACATCACACTGCTCAGAACAGCACAACCATGTTTTATCTCACACTTATAATGAAATATCACCCATCTGTCCTAGTCTTCATGATCTTCTTTGAGAGAGGGCAAGTGATACCTTAAGACTGTTTAAAGCTTCTGAACGCTTGCATTTTGTACAAAAAGACAGCACTGGCTCCTCATCGAGTGACTGGCTCTGCATGAAAGGATAATAACATGTAAATATTACCACATAGGAAACATTCACCGTGCTTGCATTCTCACATATGTACATGACATGCTGAAAATAAAGGATGACTAAACTGTGATGTACCTGCTCATCTTCATGTGAAAGTGACCTGTACAACACAAAATAAGTAAAGATTGTATTTATTTGTACTTTTGAACCAATCGTACATGATTTTATAATTTTTTTTAGTGTTTAAGGAATCGTGCAAATAAGCAGGCTTACGAATTCAAACTGAGACTCGTTTTCTCTACCACGTTTCGAAGTGTGTCGTTCTCTTTTCTGACTGCTTCCAGCTCCTGAGTAAATCAATCAATAAATAATCATTCAAACAGAAATAATTCTGCAGGTACAAAATGCCAGCTTATTATCACATGGAAAGTCACCCTTCTCATGTCGTCCACTTGCTGCTGCACATCTCTGTTTGGAGGGGTTTTTCCCAAAAGCGTATCTGAATGCTGACTCCCCCGCCTCCCTCGCTCCTTCTTCAGCTCATGCTCCAAACTGTTCCTACCCCCGCAAAAGAACCATAAAACATAACAGCCTTAAGTCTTTATTTATTAAAAGCATGTGTGTGTAGCTTCCCTGAAATACAGTGGTGTTCAAAATAATAGCAGTGTGTTGAAAAAAAGTGAGTTAAAGCTCCATATCCATATAATAACTTTTAATTTAAATCACATAAATGCGTTGGACACCCTGCACATTCTATTCTGAATCACAAAATGAAGAAAAATGTGCTCAAAGTATTATTAGTTTAATGTAAGTGAAGAAAAACAAATATTAGCATGTTCAAAAAAATAGCAGTGTGGAGTTCAATTAGAGAGGTAAATTATTCTGTGAAAAACAGGTGTCAAACAAGTTCC
>JAOVVA010147347.1:0-10308 GCA_028565275.1 Leiocassis micropogon | reverse complement strand
AGACTGCACACTACTGCACTATTAGTAAATAAGTCATTTCTAATCACTTGTATGAAAATACAAGGAACAGTTTTGCACGGATTATAACATCTAAAAACGCTGCTAATCCGATAAGCAGGGGTCCTGAGATTAGATAATTGTCAGTATGTGTACAGTTTTCTGTAAACATCCAAAATCATGACATCAGGAAATTACCTAGGAGAAATTGCCCCTGGGTATGAATAAGTGTGAAAGTGTTTGTGCATGGTGCTCTGCAAAGGACTGACATTTCATTCAGGGTGTATTCCCACCTCATGCTACTGAATCAGCAAAACTGCCTACAATCTAACAAAACTGTGTCAGAGCACCCACAACATAACATCCCAGATAACAGACTCTGTTGGGACAACGCTGACCAAATTTTGCTTCCCAACTGGGATATGTGGAAAAAATCATTTTACTGTGCTGTAAAGTACATGTGACAAATTATTGAATAATAATAATAATAATATATTATTATTATTATTATTATTATTATTATTATTATTATTATTATTATTATTCATAAACAAATAATTTGATTACACTACATTATGGATACAACTGACATGAAAAGCCCAGTCAACCTAATTTTATGTACAAATACTTTTTGATCATAAAAATGGAGATTTGTGAATTTAGTAAAATTAATGTGCAGTTGTAATTTTTAACCCCCTTGTTCAGTATATGTCACCACACATGTTGTTTGTGTCTGTGGCTAATTGATAAGTTGCTCTAGGAAATATCTTTTATGTGGTCTTAACAAACTCCATACAAACCATTGTTATGTTTTTGTACAGCCTTACACTGACTCTGTATTACTGTGCTCCTACTCTAAGAGCGCAGTAATAGAGTGTAGAATCTGAGAGCCTTACACCTCTGATAGTAAGTTCAGTAGAGTCTCTGCTTGTTTCTGATTTTAATCGATTGTCAGTAGGAGTGCTTGTATAGCTTACTGACCTCGCACCTTTATACAGTAAATACTGTGGTGCGCTGTTAGGATATTGTTTGTACCAATAAAGTCGAATGCTTTCACTGCTTGACTCATATGAACATTTCAGAGTAACAGTTTCTGTTTCTTTTCCGATGATGTTTGCTTTTCCTTTCACAGGCCAAATTTTATCTGCAAAAGTCCCTGATGTATAAAGGAAATGAAAAAAATTTATATATCTATATTTTTTTATGAATACATTTTAGGTAATACAATAGTTAACTGATAAAGAGTAATTACCTGTTGCTACAGTGAGAATCATTTGTATGTATCTCACAATGTTCAGGAAATTGTATAGCTGAGCCATTTCTGAACACAGCTTTGTAAGGATTCTGTATAGTAGTGGTGTACATGCTGAACCTTGCACATAAGGAAACACGTCTCTAAAAGGCCACGCCCACGAAGTGCAGCTGTTGTAGTATAACTTTGTACAGGTCATCATGTCACAGTCACAGGGACAATAAACTAGAGTCATTAATTTGGCTTGCGGTCTATTTTTAAATTTTTATTATACAAAACATTAGGCCTCTACCATCTGGGGCTACAGTATATTCATAAAGCTTGGGGGGGGGGGGGGGTCTTCTGAAAGAGTTCTTGGCTTATATAATTCTAGCTAAAAGTATTTGTGATTTAGTGATTAAGGGCCAATCTGAGAGCAACTACAAGCAAGGAAAAGACATTAGGAGCTCTTTTAATAGTAATGAAACTTTATGAAAACTTTTTGTCTTTACTAGGATTTAAATTTTTTATTAACATTTTTTTTTTATTTGATTTTATAACTAGAAACAACTCTGTGCAGTAGGGATTTTCATAAATAAGGCCCCTAATTTATAATTACATGTATTTTCCCAATTACAATTAAAAATTCGTTGCTTAAATTGATGTAGTCTTGCTATATGAAAAATATTGGTGTTCTTGCAGGCTTTTCAGCGGCACGTTAAACAGTGATGATGGATTGTGTGCTGCACTTCCTCCTAAATGAAGGAGGAAAGGTGGTGGTTATGTGTTCTTTTTCAGTAACAAAATCGTAAAAATATTAGGCAAAAAATTCAGGATTTGAAACCAGACAATTTAAGTGATACAGATGATAAACTAACCATATCACATCAGAACCTAGAATACTTTACTCCCCTTAAAGAGAATGAACTAATTTCACTCATCTTTTCTTCCAAATCATCAACCTGTGAATTAGATCGTATACAGACACATTTTCTTAAACAGATAGTATCAGCAATAACAGAACCCCTGTTGAGAATAATTAACTCTTCACTCAGCATTAGGTATGTTCCAAAATCGTTTAAATTAGTAGTTATTAAACCGCTAATTAAGAAACCTGACCTTGTCAGCTGTTAACAGGACGACTTCAAACCTCCCCTTTATCTCTAAGATTCTGGAAAAGGTAGTAGCGGAGCAGCTGTGTTCATATCTACTTGTTAAAGTAGTAAATGACCTCCTATTGGGCTCTGATCAGGGTTGCGTCACTATATTTGTAAAGTTTTTAAAGTTGCGTAGTAGAAAAAGCGAGTTGCTCGGTCTGTCCTCTGTGATTTGGTAAGCTTTTCTGGCGCCAGGAGAGACTCAGTCAAACACACAGACACACGTTGTCTGTCAGAAATGTCTCTGTTTATTAACAGTAAAAGATGGGGTTTTTATATGTTTGACCAAATGCCTGTGCCATCGACATATATTACTACAAAGATCATAAACCACTGTAAATGTCCTGGTGAGATCCTGAAGAATCAAAGTAGAGGAAGACAGAGAGGTGTCCGCCCAGAGACAAATCACAAGAAGTTGGCTTGAGTTATGGGGAAAGGGGTAAGGAGACAGAGAGAGATAGAAAGGGAGAAAGAGAGAGAGATAAAGAGAGAAAGCAAAGGTGAGAGTGTGAGCGATTGCACCTTTAAGAACAGATGCAAGAGGAGACAGAAAGATACAGTAGCAGCAGGGAAGATTTAACATGTTAATATCGGATCTATGAGGAAGAGAGCAAGAGAGTAGAAATAACTCTATTATATATAAAATAATTCTCACAATACTCGTGTTACTCTACCTCAGTGCAGTTTTTGACACCACTGATCATAGTATTCTCCTTTACAGATTAGAAAATGTAGTAGGAATTAAGGGAACGGCCCACTCATGGCTCAGAGTTCAGAGTTCTAGGTTCTGATGTGATATGGTTAGTTTATCATCTGTATCACTTAAATTGTCTGGTTTCAAATCCTGAATTTTTTGCCTAATATTTTTACGATTTTGTTACTGAAAAAGAACACATAACCACCACCTTTCCTCCTTCATTTAGGAGGAAGTGCAGCACACAATCCATCATCACTGTTTAACGTGCCGCTGAAAAGCCTGCAAGAACACCAATATTTTTCATGAAGCAAGACTACATCAATTTAAGCAACAAATTTGTAATTGTAATTGGGAAAATACATGCAATTATAAATTAGGGGCCTTATTTATGAAAATCCCTACTGCACAGAGTTGTTTCTAGTTATAAAATCAAATAAAAAAAAAATGTTAATAAAAAATTTAAATGGTGTCTATTTTGCATGTTCTCAAGTGGAGTTTGGTGTTCCACAGGGTTCAATTTTAGACCCACTGCTTTTTTCTCTTTACATGCTTCCTCTGGCCAACATAATTTGTAAGCATGGTATTAGTTTTCATTGTTATGCTGTCATAGTTAGTCCTGCTGGAGTCCCAACTTGCACTCTGCACTAAATATACATTTACTTTATACATTGTGTGGCAGTGACCATACCTACCATCTCCTTCTCTTCTGCTCTCTCTTCTCCTCTCTCTTCTTCCCTCTCTCTCTTTGTCGAGCTATACATGTCACTCCTGAGCTACCAGTGGACCAGACCCCGTCACTCTTGGCTTGCTCATCAGGGACAATCTTATCATTTTGATTCATACACATTCACATTTATTACATTCAATAATTATTTTGATTGTGTAAAGCTGCTTTGCGACAATGTCATTTGTTAAAAGCACTATACAAATAAAATTGAATTGAATTGAATGTTTCAAACAGCTGGAGTGTGCTCTCACTATGCTTTTGCTTGAGAGATAGATGGAATTTTTCATTGAGAATTTATGTAAATCAAAAAGCTAAATGGTTCTCCCTCATGGTGGTAAAGGGAAAATCACTGTTGTCATATGCAGGAGTTTTTGTGCAGTATAGCTGGGTTTCCTGTTACTGTGGGCTGCATGGCACAGTAGTACAGTGAAGAGTCTGATACTGAAGCAGAGGAAAGCTCCAAAACTACTTTCTTTTTAATTTTTTGAAGTTTAATTGATAGTCCTGGATGAGGTTTTTCAGCCTTAGTAACAGATCCTGTGGGCTTATAAATCATCAGGAGAAACTCTGGTCCTGATTGAGGCTTTTGTCGATACCAGTAGAGGTAGTTAGCAGAGTCATCATATGTGCAGCTCAGTGTGAAGTTGCTTCCCTCAGCTGTAGTTACAATTGTTTGGTCTGGTGTAATGAGCGAATCAACAGCCTCTGCTATAAAAACAGACATTGGTATATCTTTTAATAGGATCTTAGTATTATTCACCTAAGAAATTTTAAATGAAAAATAGATGGTAACGAGTTAATCAACATAAATAAGATTAATGTTAGAAGTACAGTAAATAACTTTGTAAATAACTTACCAGTGTTGGTAACAGCCATGAAAATAAAAAGGAAAAGTAACATGGTGGCTTTGAGTGTGGTAAATGTAACTAGCAATGTGGAACTGTCGAAACTGGATTTTTGCACATCTAGCTCCACCCACTTATAATTAGGTGTAGTCATACAAATGTAGCTTTGTTTTTACCAAATTAAAAACATTCTATTTATCTTGACATACTCTATAATGTTCTATAGTAGGATTTATATATAAATATAAATATTTATATATTTATAAATAATGTTCTATAGCAGGTCCAAAAATGTTTGGAAGTACAGTATGATACTGTATGTATGGTTTCTTGATAGAAATCAGGTCTAATGATATGGCCAATCGCTTTGCTTTTGTATACAAGCTGATGGAATTCATCTTTGTTGGTTTTTGTAGTGGAATTAACAAAAACAAACTAACAAAAAAAAACATGCTTAGCAGCTAATAACATGCTAGATATTGTTTATTTAATATTAGGAAAAATACAACTATGTTGGGAAGCCCTAAGAGGTTTGTTGGAAAACAATAGTGAACAAACATCACATGAAGCCCAAAGAACACACCAGACAGGTCAGGGATAAAATTGTGGGGAAGTTTAAAGCAGGGTTAGGTTAGAAAGAAAAAATATCCCAAGCATCTCATGGAGCACTGTTCAATCCATCATCGGAAAATGGAAGGAGTATGGCACAATTGCAAACCTACGAAGACATGGCCATCCACCCAACAGGCATGGTAAGAAGAGCATAATCAGAAAAGCAGCCAAGATACTATAAGAATATGAGACATGAGAACATAAGTCGCTGTCTTTTTCTCTGATTCTATCTGGGATACGATCTGCTGAGCATCATGTGATCACAACTGAGCCAATGGTTCTTCTCTCGTGCGCTGCAGGATTGTGAGTAATCATTTTCCATGCTTAGTCTCAGTGTGCGTCTGTCACTCGTATAGTCAACATCTGTGAACGCATGAACTGTTTACTAAAACATTGTGACCACGTGTGTGTACTGCAACAAAGGCCGCCGTGAAGAAAAAAAGTTTTAAAAAGCTGTGGCAGTGCCACGAAATCCTTAAAAGGAGACAAAAGCAAGTGTCCTTGTTAAAGAAGTTTGCCGACAGAGCAGTGATTCTGTTAGTGTGTGTGTGTGTGTGTGTGTGTGCACATATGAGTGTAAAAGTCATCCTACATAGTCGCCCCATTCCTCCTTTCCTCTCTCGTCTTACTTCAGTCATGGTTTTTTTTAAAGGTAAAGTGCAGGTTAAAAGTCTTTTGCTGACTCTAACATGGTCTTCTTCTAAGATTGGCCTATATTTGTCTCCATCGATATTCCCATTAACTCTAACTAGCTTCCCTGTCCCTGCTAAAGAAAAGCATCCCAACAACATAATGCTGCCACCACCATGTTTTACAATGGGGATGGTATATTCAGAGTGATTTGCGGTGTTAGTTGTCCCTATTTGTGAAACTGCTCTGACCTCATACTAGCTAGCACTAGCAAAATTTTACTATAACACTAGCCACAATGTGAGTACCTTCCTGATTGAAAAAAAATGTTGAGTTTCCCTGGTGTTTCAGTCTCTCCCTGTCTACAGGATTACCATGCTGCTCACCTCCACAGTTATCTGTTTCAATTGACTCTCCAAATCCTGACATTGAGTTCCTGGTGTGTTTTTTGTTTTGTCCTGTTTTTGGGTCCAACCCGTCTGCACCCTTTTTGACTCTGGTTGTATAATGATTCTACAACGTATCTTAAATTTGCTGTTTTCCTGGCACAGACCCAACCTTTAAGCATGGTCCACAAATGTTTATTAGGGTTGAGTCTTTAGACTCAACTTTAAAGCTTAAGGCATTTTAACCATTATTTGTTTTGCTGTTTATATATAGGGCTTAGGATTGTGTAGTATAGAGTGTAATAAAAAATAAAAATAGTATGCTCATTGAGTGTATATATATAATTTTATTTATTTTTTTTATTGTCATTGACTTGTGTTGTCGGGACATACTGTAAATGTGCTGCTTGGGTTTTAAGGGTTAAAGTCAGCCTGATTCATTCATTCAACAACCACCTTTAATGTGTGTTTGGGGTCATTGACAAGTTGACATTGCTCCAAATGACAAACAAAATGTGGGGATGCTAGTAGACTTTAGCACCTACCCTAACATTCCCCATGACCCTGTGTGACTTTCCAGTTACCATTGTGGAGTCCCTCTGCTTCTTGAGCACCATCAAGGACCTCAAGTGGGAGTAATCTTTGCTCCCTACGAATGAAAGCACAGCAGAGGACATTTATCCTGGGGTAGCTCAAGACATTCAGCCCACCACAACTAATGATGGTGACTTTCTACACCTCCATCACTGTGTCCATCCTGACCTGCTCCATCATCATCTCGAGAGTGATTGGCTGCACTCTATCCAGGACAAGCATGACTTTGAGTCTGGTAAGTGGTTAATTTTTATTAAAAAGATTTTAATGAGGTCTGTGTTTGTCAGGTTCACAAGTTCTCCTTATGCTTGGTGAGTTTCCTTTGGGACCTCCAGTTTCCTTCCATAGTACAAAGACATGCAGATTTGGCTAACTGGCATTTCCAACTTGCATATAGTGGCTGAGTGAAGGAGTACTGTATATGCTTGTGCCCTGCGATCGACTGGCATCCCATTCAGGGTGTGCAGTAGAATACTTTTCTTACTGTGTTAAATTTTACTGAACATTTGTTTTGTGATTATGCTGCCTGACTAAAAATGGTGACTATACAGGTGCCAGTTATCAACAGCTAGTCTGATTCACAGAATTAAGTGCAAGTGTGTAATGAGACAGTGAGAATAAATCTTATACGTATATAAAAATATACTGTAATAATTTACTAGTGATGTGAGCAGCATAGTCTGCACTATTTTCCAGCCTGTATTACTTTTGTATTTAACACAATATTTGAAGGGCATTCAAGTCAACTTGGGACTTTTGATTGTACAGAATAAGAAAATATAATCATGAGAGTAAAAATCACCTTTATTTGTCTATATAATCCTCTGCTACTGTAATGCACTTTTCCAAGAGTTTCCTCAATACACCAGAGCCATGTTCAAACTTCCAGCTTTACATCTGGAACACTGGCTTTCCAGGAGCTCCTTTAATGGTCCAAACATGTGAAAATGGCTTGGAGCAAGGTCAGGACTGTACAGAGAATGTGGCAATAACTCCCAGCCAAGTTACTGTAATGTGTAAGTGGTGATCATAAATCTTCTGTAAATGTCAATCAGTTTTATGTCTTCATTCAATAATTACATCACAAGTCCTGGTCTAACTTGATCGCGCCTCATATGTTCAGGAGCACCTAATGCAAAACTGTTGCATCTAACAAGCTTACACAAGCTTTTTACACTTTATACTTATTTGTACAAGCTAGTGCTTACTTAATTTTAAAAATGGTAAAAATGTTTACTTGAGTACATGTTTGCTTAAGTGAACTGAATATCTGAGTAAAGATTGCATTTTTTATGAATGAGGAATATTTTTTATATTGAAGTGCCTAATTTGAGCTTAACTTTAAATAAATGTAATCATGTAAATAGCTCCATCTTGTGCAATAAGCATGGCTCTGCTCCAGTCATGTGTGATGTTTTTTGTACAGTGTAGCTGGGTTTCCTGTCACTGTGGGCCTCAGAGCGCAGTAGTACAGTGCGGAGTCTGACACTGCAGCAGAAGAGATGTTCAGATCCACTTTTGAATTAATTTTATCAACTGTCACAAAAAATTGTGGAAGAGGTGGGTCAGCTGGTGTGACATATCCAGTGTCTTTATCAATCAGCAGCAGAAACACAGGTCTTGATCCAGGTTTTTGTTGATACCAGTGGAGACTGTCAACTGATCCAGAATAAGTGCAGGACAGAGTGGTGTTACTGCCTTCAGTTGAAAATACATTGGTTTTGTCTGGTTTGATGGTTCTGTCAGCTGCTTTTGCTATAAAAACATAATGATATTTTGAAATTTGAATCAGATATAAAAATATTCACATGACTAATTGTACATCTGATTAATTATCTATAAAAATATTTCATTTGCAATATACGTAACTTACCAATATCAGCAAGGAAGAAGAAAACAACAAAGAGGAATAACATTATCATTGGTGGTTAGTTCAAACCTCTAAGCTTTGGAAATAAGTGTGATTGTCATTACCTGAAGTATTTCCTCTAGCTCCACCTACTCATAATTATGCATATTCATCACAACTGAGATATACTGTATAACTCTCTCTCTCTCTCTCTCTCGTGTGTGTGTGTGTGTGTGTGTGTGTGTCTGTGTGTGAGAAATCCAAATAAAAGAACAATCCCTTGATTCTATTTTAAAAATGTACTGTATGTCTGGATTGGGTAATATGAACCAAAATTATTTGTTGGTATTTTTAGGCTGAATGGAACTACACAATATAATGTATATCTCATGTATTTCTGCAAAGTGAGCTAAATGCTTGGTTCAAATGGTGAACTCAACCCCACATGTAAGAGTTTTTACGGTTTAAAATATACAGCAGTAAAACCTGCAAATACAAAATAATGTAAAATAAATATCCTATAATAAATTAAATTTCTATTTGAACTATTTTTGAGAATCTCTCTCCAACAACAATATCAAACTGTTTAAAAATAATATAATTACAGTCTTTCGTTTCCTGCTTAACAAAACACACAGATGTGTAAATAATAATAATAATAATAATAATAATAATGTAAATCAAACAAATATAACAGGTCTACAGTATATTCTCTGACAAAGTACAGTGGGACCTCGGATTACGAGCATAATTTCGTTCCGGAAGTGGGCTCATATTCCAAAACACTCGAAAACGAAATTACATTTTCCCATAAGAAATAATGAAAACTTAAATTAATTATTCTACAGCCCAAAAAAATAAATACATAAAAATAATTAATACAAAATATGAAGTAAAAATAAAACAAATTAACCTGCACCGTTCAAAAAAGTAAAAAATAAATCCCGGCAGATAAGTGTTTCCGTTTGTGCCCGCAGGCGCTCTGTGTGTGTGTGTGTGTGTGTGTGCGTGTGAGGCTAGAGTAAGTGGAGACTCTTGCTTTCAGCCCCTCCTGTCTCCCCCTCCTCATCTTACACATTAAAACTTTCTCCTCTCGTTTAAACACACACACATTAACGAAAAGACTGTTGTTCTCATCTAAATTATTAAAGCTTCTCCACTTTAGTTTAATGTTGCTCGCGACAGCGTAACAGCCCGTTAATTCATGCTGGTGTACTGATGAGAAGGACAAACTGGTCGATGCCCATTCTTTTATTTTCTGCATTGTCAGGTTATTGTACAAACTTTCGGGTGGATCCTGCACTTAAATCCAACTAAAAAAAACTACTGAAGAACAAAACTCACGCTCTATATCCTAGCTTACATCTCGCATTCGTGTTTACACAGACCGGACTGCATTACCCACAATGCATCTCCTGCACTGGACTACACTTCTGTAAACAGCGGTCATAAATCAACGTCTCTCTCCCGCTGTACTGTTTTACCTGAAAATTAGCTATAAACATTGCTAATGACACTCGTGTGAGCGCAAACTAACAGAATCACTGCTGTAAAGTAAAACAAACAAACAAATGAACCAGCAC
>JAOVVA010147336.1:0-10309 GCA_028565275.1 Leiocassis micropogon | reverse complement strand
AGTTCGATAGTTCATACAAGTCTACCTGAGTTTTCAATAACTAACTGGACTCCATATTAACATCAATTAACATCAACAGTTATGCTGAACTGCCTGCCAACCAACACACAGTATGAATGCAGATCAATTCCTGCTTTCTGTTTCACCCAGATGAGGATGGGTTCCCTGTTAAGACTGGTTCCTCTCAAGGTTTCTTCCTACTACCATCTCAGTGAGTTATTCCTTGCCACTGTCGCCCTCGGCTTGCTCACCAGGGACTATCTGATCATTTTAATTCATACACATTAAAATTCCATACAAACTTAAATAATTCTTTTAATAGTGTAAAGCTGCTTTGGGACAATGCCAATTGTTAAAAGCGCAATACAAATAAAATTGAATTGAATTGAATTGAATCTAAAAAGGATAAAGATTCTACATAATCTTCCATTGCCAGGAGAGTGTCCTTTAAGCGATCCAGCACTTTGATAGAGGTGAAATACCAGTGTAGGTATAGATGGGATCCTCCTGGTAGTGACCCTGCCATGCAAACAACAGCATTTCTTACAATTCCCACCTGCTTGTCTTGATATGTGTTTTGACTCCTGTAGACTTTAAAATTAAGCACCAAACCACTGGGACTGGCAAACACAAAGGCCCTGCGATTCGGTTTCACATTGACAGCCGTTGACAAATATGAAATGCTTTTAATTATACTTCAGTATACCATAGTAACATCTGACAAAAAGATCTAAAAACACTGAAGCAGCAGACTTTGCTAAAATTAATATTTGTGTCATTCTCAAAAATTTTGGCCTCTTATATTTCTTTTTAGAAAGAAATACAAATCAGTAAAGGAAATG
This sequence comes from Leiocassis micropogon, assembly GCA_028565275.1. Lineage (NCBI taxonomy): Eukaryota > Metazoa > Chordata > Actinopteri > Siluriformes > Bagridae > Leiocassis > Leiocassis micropogon. The sequence goes on along the minus strand of JAOVVA010147336.1, from coordinate 9,467 downwards.
GATTTTGATGGCGTGTCCAAACTTTGACTGGTAGTGTATATCAAACAATACATTTGGCAAACTTTATAATAAAGTAGGCGTATGTCAGAAAATACAGCCTATGTGACATGCATTTAAATAATGTATACATTTCACTTTTCAACTTTGCACCCTAAGGATATAAAATACAGAAATGTACATGTATACTGGTCCCAGAGTGGCAATTGTTCTGGAATCTGGCAAGCTCAAAAGTAACCAAAGCTTGACACCAGAGACTGAATGTGTGTACATTACACACACACACACACACACACAGTATATTTTTAAAGTATTTTTACCTTAGATATTTTGAATGTTTAAGAATTATCTTCAGCCCTGTGAGAGAGATGGCACTGTTCTCCAAACAAAGATGAACCTGTTTGTTGCCTGATTGGCTGATTACATAGGACACTGCAGAGCATGTGTAAGGGTCAAGATGTTCCTCACTCAGATCTAGATGATAGTTTATTTCCTCAAGAAATGAGCAGCAGGTTCCAGCTGACTGATATTCATACAGACACTGACATATGAAGGCAATGTCCACATTTTCATCATCTGGTTGATTAACAAGGAAAGTGTTAAAGACTTTCTTTAAAAAATCATCAGCATTTTCCTTGACCTTGTTGAGTTCAAGTTGACACTTTAGGTGATCAGTGTTGGTTTGAGATTGGAGTCCACAGAGAAAAGGAATTACATGTTTCATGTGCTTACTGTCTTCATTCTGGCACAGCTGGAGTACCTCATCAAGTAATTCAGTTTTTTCTAGCAGCCAGAGAGCAGAAAAAAATTCCTGCATTGTGTTGTGATGAAATGCACAAAAAAGCCTGGCATGTGCTGGTGACACAACTGAGACAGCCTTTAGGAAAACTCCAGCAATGCCTTTCTCATCATAATCAAATGCCAGATTGATAGATTTTAACTTGGTTGCATTGAAAGCACTCTCTGCTAAGGAGAAGACCATGTCTCTGCAAGTTTTAATGTGTTTATCTAATTGCAGCAATGACACGTTTCCATGTCTTTGTAGACAGTGACGAAAAATTCGTATGTACAGCTCACTAGCTGTACATGGTTTGTGTGTTTCATCAGAGGTGTAGTAGGAAATGCAGGCTGCCACCATAAAAGCATACATAGGCACATGACAGATACTGAAGAGTGCAGGATTGTTTATCACACTGTCTACCAGCTCTGGATCATTATTAGACATTGTCCTAAAGAAATCATAAATAGATTCCTCACTGAAACCTTGAACGTAGACTGTACATGTTGTCCAGTCAGAGAACTCGTACTCGACTTCCGGTCGGCATGTTACAACAATCTTTGCTTCAGACAGAAGTTCATGTTGCATTATCCCCAGCAAGATTGTGTTGTCCTGAAAATCTCTGATTCCATCAAAAACTATGGTGACTCTTTCAGAATATTCTAGAAGATATTGCACAATTTCATTAGCATTATCTTTAAGCTGTGGATTTGACATTAAAAACGGGCCAAGCAGAAGATTTTCAAAGCTCACTCCATTTGAGGTATTTGACAGTGTGTTTTCATCAAAGTAAAACATGAAGTCAAGGTTTCTGTCATGTCTTTCTGCCCAATGATGTAACATTTGTTGAACAACTGTTGTTTTCCCAATTCCAGGTTTTCCTACTATTAGGATGTTTTGCTCCCGACTATTATACAAATCCTCAGGTGATTTTTCCTGTGTGCTCCTTGGTATGTAGGACTTCATCTTTTTTGAACGCGGCTTTTTAGATTTCTTGCTCTTGAACTGGATTTTGTTACAGGATTTATTTTTTCCCGTGTCTGTGTCCAACACCAGAGGAATAAAAGGGAAGTTTTCTTGGACTTTTACTCCATAGAACCGCTGTCTCTGCTTCCACTGTTGACAGAGAATGTGTTTTGTTCTTGTCTTCAAAAAGTTCTGCAGTTGATGACATAACCTTGGTCCTAAAATAACAGATAAACAAAAACATTATTTATGATAATAAATTTGAGCAAAATGTCCTCCTGAGATCCAAGGCTGTGAGATGTCTTACATATTTTTGTTTTCAAAACTGTCATTTATTTATTAGTTATAACATGTCCCTTGTAATGTTGGGTCTTTCTTTTTCAATAAAAGTATAATGATTCTATGAATTTTAGTTCTATTTAGTAATATTTAATATAGTTATATAATTACTATATAATATAATAAGTAATATATTTGGAAGCAACAACGAGCGGGCCCAAGCACCCTGCGCCATCACCACCTGGGCAAAGCTATGGTGTCACTCAATATGATGTCCCCCAGAAGGTTATTAACCACATTTCTGTGTATGTTAAAGGCATCGTCACCGTTGATTCGTTTGAGATATCAAAATCAATCTGCAATTTTGCATCCTCAATGTCTTTAGATCACATAGGCCCGGTTCGATGTCGATTGCATAATTCCCTAGGAAGAGTGTAGTGAATTCCTTCGGGTGCATTTTGGCAAACAAAATAACTGACTTTCGATTGAGTTGAGCCAATGACATGCAATGTGAAATTTGTTTAGCTCAATGAGCTGTTAATGTCTACCAGGTTTTGTGTGCATTAGTGCAAGTGTGTATGAGCTATGCAGAAAAATCTCATGTGAGGGCCCCGAGCCATGCCCATGGCCCAGATTTTTTGCCATCCTAATGGCAGCAGATTTAAATGTCTGCCAATGTTCATGAGTTTCTGAGAATGTTGATACCCCCAATAAGCCCAAAATGGTAAAAATATATATATATATATTTTTAGGAAAACAACACACTATGATGTCATAGTGCTGGGGCCCTAATAAGATACCTATGTATACACAAAAAATTCTGGTCTCCCCGTAGCCTTTTATTATACTCTGTTACAACAACAGGTATAGATGCAGTAACATGGCGCTTGTCTTTTATTAACGATCTTGGGCAGATATCTTGAGGCTCTATTCCATGGATGGAAGATGTCAAAGGACCTTTCTTGTTGTTCAGCCATTTTGTTATAGCAATCTCTGAGGGTTTCCTGACTATCATCTCTGATGCGCCTCTCTCCTGTTCATTGTCAGTGGACATTTAAGACTTACAGATCTAAAAAAAAATATATATGAAGATGTAATGCTACATAATAGTCCCTGTTTCCAGGAGAACGTTTTCCTTTAAGTGATCCAGCACTTTGACAGAGGTGAAATGCTGGTGTAGGTGGGATCCTCCTGGTAGTGACCCTTGCCATGCAAACAACAGCATTGTTACAGATGAAAGGAATTACTGGCAAACTGTAAAAATACACAAATTATTTCTGCTCCTAAAAAAAAAAAGTAATTGCCATTACATCTAATAACTTGTTGTGCCAGATTGACAAAGCAATTATACAGAAACCCAAAACTACTCAAAGAGTTTCTTCTTTCTTCCAATCTCCACCTGCTTTTCTTGAAATATGTTTTGACCCCTGTAGACTCCAAAATTAAGCACCAAACCACTGGGACTGGTAAACACAAAAGCCCTAAGACCTGTGAAATTTGACACACTAGTTATCGAGCGGATGCCGACCTTTGTATTTATGTTTGTGAGTCTGAGTAGTTAGGGGCGTGGTCCGCTGAAGATGTTTATTTATTTATTTGTTCAGTTAGCCTTGATTTGGGGGTTAGATAGAGGACTTATGTTTTATTGTTTTCTTTTCTTTAGCACTGCTCTTGTCCCTCACTTTTGTTGTTTTTTCTTTGTATATAATTTGTAAATAGAATATTGTTAGTTTTGATGGTATTTTGGGTTTACTGTTCATAGGGTTAACATCATTCTTATTGAGAGCTATGTAAATAACAGAATCTCACTAAACCTAACTTCCTAAATCCGAGCGCCTTTGTCTATTCTTTCTTATGGTTACACACACTCACATTTCCAAATAAGAGAAAAGTAAATTATTATTATTATTATTATTATTATTATTATTATTATTATTTAATTTAGAGTTACCTCCTGAAACCCTAGATGCCAAAATTAGCTGTAACACTGCAATTGCCACCAATTTAGAAAGACAACATGTGATATGTTGGTCACACCCCCACTTGTGTGACATCAATAGAAAGAAAGCCCCGTATGTACCTCTTTCCTGTACATTAGGACACAAACACACATGGTGTTTAAAATAAAGACCACAGTATCATATCTCATATATCAAACATTCTTACCCTGAATATAATCATCTTCAGCCTCGTCTCTAAAGGAGAACAAGCAGATCCATGTATGCAGGCTAGAGTCTGCTTTCGAGAAGACTGATTTCCTCTCACAGTCCAGAATTCTGAGAAACTGATAGCAGGCCTCCTCACCCTTTTTTAAGATCCAGTCCAGTATCTTCCTGGTTTTGTTGTATTTTTCTGGTATGGCATCAATTTCACTAACTTCATTGTGATTGAAAACACCCTGCTGGTGAAGTTTTTCAACAATAAGAGGCAGGTTTTGTAGCTGTCCAACCAGGTTTAAACGAGCATCACTGACATACTGTCTTGCAGGCTGATTTGAAGAAGCCATATTGATGCAGTCAGATCTTCAGCGCCATGATCCTGTTGTTCACTGATCTGACAAGAAATATATATTGCAATTTACTATAATATATTAAATAATGAATATCATTAAACTCCACAAAGTATTTGATCATGGCCAAACTATTCCTGAAATATTGTCGTATTCAATTTACAAAAACATTAAACAGTTGTGATTAGAGCGGTCTGATTAGGATAAAGCTGAGTCACAAATTTATAAGTTTTGTGTGTGTGTGTGTGTGTGTATAAAACTTTCACACAACTGCAGCCGATTTCACCATCTCGCTTTTCTCGTAAACAGTGACGTCACCCACTTTCCAAGAAACAATCCTACTCTTCGCAGAAAGGAAGAGTAGAACTGTATTTTTATGTCCTACTCTGAGCTATGAATATTACAGTGTTCGATCCATCATCTTTCTCCACCTGTTCCTGTCTTCTGCACCGTCAACACTTGCACCTACCAGCTTCATATGTTTATTTATTACATTCATATACTTTCACTTTGGCCTTCCTCTTTGCCTCCTGCCTGTCAGCTCCATGTCCAACATTCTTCTACCAACAGACTCACTCTACATCCTCTGAACATGTCCAAACCATCTTAATCTGGCCTCCATAACTTTGTTCCCCAAATGTCCAACATATGCTGTCCCTCTGATGTACTCCGTCCTAATCCTGTCCAAATGTGTCCCTCCCAAAGGGAACCTCAACATCTCCAGCTCTGCCTCCTGTCTCTTCCTCAGTGACAGTGTCTCTAAACCATACAGCATGGTTGGTCTCAACACTGTCTTGTACTGTACATCTTTCCCTTGATTCTCACTAATATTTTCACACAGAACTTCAGACACATTTTTCTACCCATTCCAACCTGCCTGCACTCACTTCACTTCAGTTTTAATAATTTTCTTACATTTTCTTATATTTTCTTTTCACACCAGCATCCCACCCCATCATCTGTAAGACCATCTTAAAAAACACAATGTCCAGGAGTTTACCAGGACACTGAATGCAGCACTGGGAAGACACACACCTGCCCTCCCAGCAGCATCACAGTAACACCACTACTGCTACAGTTCACCAAGAAACAGAGCATCAGCACAAGCATCCTTACAAAAAGCAAGGACAGAACACAACCTTAACCAGCAAAGCCGGTCTCACACTGCACAGCGCTTACAACCAACCAGATCCACACCAGCCAAACCAGCAATTCAGCCATTCCTGCCATTCCTGCAGGCTCACCAGCACCAAACAAAGTGCACAATGCTAACAACCTCACAGCTGCCCCATTACCCTGCCCAAAACACGACTTAGCTGTGGTGATTTCCTCACAACATGGAGATGGGTGAAATAATAATAAAAAAAAAAAAACTGAAATATATCTGAAATAGACTCATATAAATAATTAAAATACATATAAGCTAAAATATCTAGGGAACACCTCTCATACATCAAACAATTACTACAATTATTTATCCTGTGTCCTGTACACAAATGAAAAAGACACAATATTATAAAATAAAACAACTATCCATGTAAAATCTGATGTACTCTCTATAAGGAAATGCTTGTTCCCTTTCAAAAGCTACACTCCATGCTGCGCGAAAGCGCTATGGGAAACGATTCCTCGTGACCGGTAGTGAAGCACGTGTGTGTCAAACACGCCAAATATTTTGGCATGTATAACCTCAGGTATAACCTTTAATATTTAAGAGATATGGTTATTTTGTTTATGTAGAAAACGTTTCAGATCTTTGAATTCATCTCATTAAAAATGGGAGCAAAAACAAAAGTGTTGCGTTTATATTTTTGTTCAGTGTATATATATATATATACTGAAAAAGAAAAAAAAATACATATATAATACATATATATACATATATATATACACATATAATATATATATATATACATATATATAATACACATATAATATATATATATATATTTTTTTTTTTTTTCAGTATATATATTAGGTTGACATTGGCCAGACGTATGTGTTCTGTCAGGGTCATAGGACTTTAAAACTTGACCAAGGTAAAATTCTGTAAAATGTTTGACATCCTCATTTGTATCTTTCCTTTTGGCAGCATCATTCTCACTCTCCTCAGAAACCTCACCCTCAAATCCCTAAAGAAAAAAACACCCTTGTGGTGGAGGAAATGTTCTGCACCTGGCCTTTAGCCATCCACAACTCTAGACATCAATGGCTTTGCTGACATTAAAAGCCATGAACTGTCTAAACTCTCAATCTTGACATAATGGGAGAAAACAATAGAAGAATGAAAATGTGAGAAAAATTATTAAGGGGAGACAAGAAAAAAGGAAGAGGAAAGTAAAGAGGGAATAGAGGGCATGGAACAGATGTTGACAAGAGAAAAAGAAGAAAGGAAGGGCATGTTCCGAGAGTTTAAGGGGTAAACCCTGGACAACGTGTCAGTGCGTCACAAGCATTCACATACTCCAGGCCATTTAGGAAACGCAGATTAGCCTAACCCACATGTCTTTGGACTGAAGTACTCAGAAGAAACTCACCAAGCAACTCACCAAGCACAGAGAGAACATGTCAACTCCATGCACACAGACAAAGGTGACCAAATTGTATAGGTTTGTCTTGCTCCCGCATACAGTAAAACTTTTTTTAATTTGCGGGTGACTTGGTCTGTGAGTGTTTTGCAAGAGAAGCATATATACATGAAAAAACTGTAGTACGCATACGCTTTGTGTTAGGACGTTTTTAGACAAAATATATTTAATTACATATATAACAACATTTAATCAACATGTAATCATGTTAATCACTTATTTACGGTTAATTACTGTGTCAAATAAGTATTTGGTCACTTGCTTATCAGCCAGATTTCTGACCCTCAAAGACCTGTTATTTAGGAAGGGTAACTGTGAGAAGACTGCAGAAAGGCAGAATTCGAAAGAGTGCAAAAATAAAAATAAAAAGAGTGTAAAATAATTATGCGAGTATAGACTATTGTATTAAAGCACAATATGTCAAAGGACATTGTAGAATACACTGTTTTAAAAAGTATGTAAATATTTTACATTAGCAAGAAATGCCATCAGTTTTTAAACAAGCAACTTCCATATCATTGGGTTTTGTTAAGAAAAATATTTGATATACATTGTTCTATAAAGAATTTGTAACAAATGCTTCATGATCATTCACAAGCAAAATTCCTACAGTAATATAATGAGTATAATATACTTATTCTCTATAGTGCTTATCGTGTACTGTACATGATACACCCTGGAAGGAGTGCTAATCCATCACAAGGAACACACTCACACAGATAAAACCTAAACTCATACTAAACTGTAGTCAAGCACTCCCCCCCTAGTGACTAGGAAAGTATAGTATACACAGAACGGTTACAATATCAAACAAGTTCAATTACAAACTCTCCCTGATTTATGTCCTGGTATACCCATAATAATTTATTACGATAATTATTATAAGAAACATATAAAGCTGTACCATATATCTAACCGACATCAAACCAAAACCATGAATACTGTACATCTAACCTACAGAACATCACAGCTTATCCTGGCAAAATCTTCCAACACAAAACCAGTTTCATAATAAAGTGTGAGTGGGTGGGAGAAATGTTTAAAGCAGTGAATTAGAATTAAATGTTGGATGACTACAGTAACACATGTGGCCATTGATTTCTGACAATATTTAAATAATATGATACATTATTTTACATTTTAATTAATTCATTCATTTTATGTTATTTATTATGCTCTATACATTTATGTAAACAAAGCATAGGAGTTGTAAGGAATAAATTGGAGAAACCATCCAAATACAGTCATATATCTCTCCCAGATTGTCCTCCAATATAAACCTTTATAAACCTGTCATGTTGAGGCTAATGTTATAAAGAACACCAGACACGTAATTTACATATAGTGATTTTACAGTGTCCAGAAATTATACACTGAGAAAATATTAAATGTAATACACAATGTAAAAAAGGGGGGCTTTAGATTTGTCATGATTCCTAAATCGGCGTCTGTGTTTCGGTGGCATAAGTGCAGGAGGCGAGCTGGCGGTTTGGTAATGTTTTTTATTTATAGAACACATAAACACCGACATAAATCAACTCAACTTAAACAACAAAAGCTAGACGCCTGACTGCGCTCCAGTTAGGCTATTTATAATAAACTTAATTAGCTTACCTCGGTTCAGGTGAATCCTTACGTCACCTGACCGAGGTGCAGTCTGGGACACGAAGTCCAACCTAAACAAAACTACAAAATAAAAAGAACAAACCCAGGCGCTTTGGCGCCCTCTAGGGGTTAACCATTACAAGATTCTACAATTTGACAAAGGCCTGAAGGATGAAACAAATCAAATAGTGGGGTTAGCTACAGGTTAGTTATGCCTAAACAGATCTTATAACATTCAGATTTTTTTTTTTTCCATTTAGAATTTGTTGCCTATTTCGTGGCAGAAATAGGTATCCAGCAAAAACTGGAGTGTAAATCTGTGTGGATGGATGACATGTATAGCATCATGAGGTAAGGAACTCTTCTATTAAGATCATATACTGCTAGACAGGGGCGTTTCTAGGATTTTCACTTAAGGGGGGCTCAGCCCCCATAGATGTTTAACACATATTTTGCTTGTTCAGAATCAGTACTCAAATGAGTCTTCTTGATCACACACGCTGTTTACCGTATAAAACCTTTTTCTATGTACAGGTACAATTAGAAAAATGTAAACAGAAAACAGCATAACTTTAAACTTACATTGATTATTAGTATAAACAACACACCTATGAGGCTGGACAATGGAATAAACTGTGTGGTGCCAATAATGCCAAACATTTATCTGTTCATTCTTTGACAATACTGCTGCTTTTTGTTGGAAACTGGCAGACATAAAAAATGTGAAAAATAGTTTCTGATGCAA
>JAOVVA010147293.1:0-10309 GCA_028565275.1 Leiocassis micropogon | reverse complement strand
GTCGTGGCTGTTGTGCTTTCTTCTGTGCTTGTTGATTCTGCGATTGTAGTAGTTGGAAATACAGTACTTGTTAAGATTGTCGTTTCTGCTGTTGTTGGTGCTATTGTTGTTGTAACTTGTGTTGTGTCTTGAGTGGTAGTAGTCAATTCTGTAGTTGGTGTTAGTGTTGACAGTAAAGTCGTGGCTGTTGTGCTTTCTTCCGTGCTAGTTGTTTCCACAATCGTAGTAGTTGGAAATACCGTACTTGTTAAGATGGTTGCTTCTGCTGTTGTTGGCGCTATTGTTGTTGTAACTTGTGTTGTGTCTTGAGTGGTAGTAGTCAATTCTGTAGTTTGTGTTACTGTTGACATTAAAGTCGTACCTGTTGTGCTTTCTTCTGTGCTTGTTGTTTCCACAGTTGTAGTACTTGGAAATACCGTACTTGCTAAGATGGTTGTTTCTGCTATTGTTGTGCTTTCCCCTGTGTTTGTTGTTTCCTCAATAGTACTAGTTAGAACTGAAGTTGGTGACTCAATCGTACTTGCTGGCGTTGTAAAAGTTGTAGCTTTTGTTTCTTCTGTTGCTGTGCTTGTCTCTTGCGTTGCGCATAAATTTGTTATCAGCCATAGGCATACTGTTCCAAATATAGAATTTTATTATTGAAATCATTGATTAATTGATGCATTTCACAATCATTCTCATCTATCTTAAATTATTATTCAATAGTTTTTGTACCAGAAGTTACAGGACAACTTGTTTTATACAAGCACGCTTTTGTAGTACAATTGTCATTTTTAAACTGTTCATAGTTTAATTATTTCATGACTGTTCATTTGGCAAAAAATACCTAATAAAAAAGTATGTTAAATACACAATACCTATCAAATTTTGGACAAACCCCATACAGTGTTACCTCAGTATATCAGCCTCATACATTTTCACTTTAAAATTTGCAATAAATTTGCCTCGGCATACAAAGAATTTTCAGCATACGAGCGACTTTGCCGTTGGGCGTACTTCCCTTCACGAGTACATCCAGTCACACGTTTAATTGTGTGTACATTCATTAATAACTTGTTTGTTTCAGTGAAAAGACAAGTGAAGTGAGCTTTTATTGCATTTCGTGCAAGATTTATTGAAGACATAGCACCATGGATCCCAAGAATTGGATTGAAGCATGTCAGCAAGAATAAAACAGATTCCGTTTTGTTTTTAAAGCACCCAGTGCCAAGAGGAATCATTAGATTCAGTGAGGTTTATTCATCCCTTATCTCCATTTATTTACATGTTTTTCTAAAGGTTTTGACTGTTGTTTGTATGCAAAAGTATATTTATTATTTTTATTATATAATTGAAGAACAGTTTATATTGGTAATGTTTTTGGGTGGCTGGAACAGACATACATTAAAATTAATTTCACAATATGACGGTTTGCCTCAAAAACTCGCGTCCAGAACTCATTCAATTTGTCTGCTGGGATACCCCATCAATGCATTGTGTTATTTATTCATGTTCTACATTCTAGAACAATCATGAAGATTTCAAAACTATGGATACATGTTATCAAGTAATAACAGCAACTGCAGTCAGTTTTTATTTTCGGACATGATGGTCAGCTGTTCTGGAACTGTTTTTAAAAGAACAGTCTCATAAAGTGCATTTGCAAGACCCATAAAACACCATGATAAAATTGTTTCTCACGAAGGCCTTCCCAGAAAAGCAAGTCAAAACTTACCTCTGCTGCAGGGAAGGTAATTTAGAGTTACCAACCTCATATATCACAAATTAACAGATTATATTAACAGCTGTTATGAAGGCTTTATAGTGGATAAGTATCAGAAACATCTCAGTATCAACTGTTTAAAGAATATTTTGCATGGTTTCAGCATTGTTTTACAATTTAGAAAGAACTAAAAATGAGAAAAGACCATTTAATTAGAAGGTGTGTCCAAAATTTTACTAGTACTGGATTTGTTCTTTACTTATTTAACAATTTTGTTTGTAATAAAACAAAATGTGTATGTAAAAGTATTACATGTGAAGTATTACAATATGAATTGTACATACAATAAATGTACATATACAATGTTGAAATAATGCTATAAATATGTGAATTAAATTGTAAGATTAAAATATCAGGTGTACTTACATACAGTAAGATGAGTACTGTATCTGATGCCATTATATTTAGAAAAAGCAAACCTGTTGACATTCAATGAGATTAAATTGTATTAAATTACACATTGTATGTGTAAAATAATGTCTATTTCACTTATCAAAACCAAATGTTAATATAAATGTAACTTTAAAAATATCCAGTAATTGGTAAAATATAACTAAATCATTAAGAAATATCTTACCTTATTTTATTCTTTAAAGTCATATCTATCCAATCCCACGTGAAAATGTGTTCTCTGTAACTTTCTCAGCAATAGTTTTAAGACAATAGGGTCTGTCTTGGAAAATGCTTCACACTTCATTAATATAAGGTTTCAGAAGGAGTGGTGATGGGTGTAGCTCTCACAGGCCTCCATTCCTTGTGACAAAAGACTTGAATGTGCCTTGACAATAATGGGTGTTTCTTAAGACAAGGCTATTTGGCAGAAAAAGAAGTATTTAATTTAATCAGTTTTTATTTATTTGTATTGATAAACTGTGGTGTTATTTAAAGTGTTGTTCTTTATTTAATAAAAATATTATATATATATATTACTAGTTTTCTAGTATATATCTTGTATCTTATGTTCTAATAACTCTAGCTCTAACTCTAGGTGCTGCATTCTGGATTAACTGGAGCTTGTTTATGCATCCAATGAAATATCCAGTAATATATTACAATAATTCAACCCAGAGGTAACAACAGCATGAAGTTCGAATTCTTCAGGCATCATGTAGTCACATTATGTTTCTTATCTTTGCAATATTTCCGAGGTGAAAGAAGGCTAACCTATTACAACTTTAACCAAAAAAAGTTAAATTACTTCAGGCTCTTGAACATGGTAAAACATTCTAATTTTGTATCTGATGTAGCTACATTATGGCCTCCATTATCATTTAGCAAAATGTCTGTCTTTAAAAATGAATTGTTTTTCATATTTATTTTTATTTTGTATTAAAAATAATAAAGTTATGTATGATGCTATAAGAGACATAGTCAAACACGCAATCAAGTCTATCAGAATGGTTTCTAACGCGATAGAGTTTTTATATGGTTGGACAAATGTCTGGTGTCATGTACATTTGTTTCTCCAAAGAACATAAAATCCTGAAATGCTGTAGAACAAAGAGTGGAAGACTAACTGGGAAGTGGTAGCTCAAAGTAGCGGGGGAGAGAGAGAGAGAGAGAGAGAATGTGGGAGAGTTGACATGTTAATATCAGATCCAAAAGGAAGAGAGTAACAAAGTAGAGTTAGTTCAGCAAATGCATTTAGTCATATAGACATAGCCAAGATTAGTGATGGGAAGTTTGGATCATTTACTGTAAGTGACTCGGTTCTTTAAATCTCGTTCATTAAAATGAACAAAATCCTTTTTTTTTTTTGAGTAATTTTGTTCATTTTGTTTTTTTTGTTTGTTTCATTTTCATTTTCAATAAACAGACCCCCAAGTCGTCTACATACATACATTTTGGCTATAGTTCCAGTAAGTAAAATACTACAAAGCAGCTAAGCACATACAGTATTATGATAAACAGAATGAGCAGCTCACCTCACATATCTTCTGGTCCGAATTGGTCGTTCTTTTGTCACGTGACTCTCATAGACGCTGTGCAGTGCATTACACTGGGAACAGAATTGAGCGGTCCTTCTCATGATTATTCTAGTCCGAGTCATTCAGTCTTTTGAATCTACTGCACTGCATAGCTTCTATGAAAATCACGTGATAACAGAATAAACAACTCGAAATTAATAAGAAGAACCGCTCAATTCTGTTTCCTGTGTAATGCACTGCATAGCGTCTATCGGAGTCACGTGACAAAAGAACGAACGATTCGGACTAGAAGACTCAAGGGTAACTTTTCATTTCTGTTTCCTGTACACATACTTTGTATGTATGTGCACCCAGTAGAAAATGAACAAATCACTCTTTGAGACTTTTAGTTCTTCTGAGTCACATTAAAGACTTGTTCAAAAAGAATGAATCGTTCATGAATGACCCATCACTAGTCAAGACAACCTGCTTAATTTTAGAGTGAACATCAGCTAAATTAGAAGTAATAGTGTGATGCTATCATGACAATGTGGAGCAAAATCTCTAATGTATGTTTGCCACACAGAATTAAGGTAGTTCTAAATGCAAAATGGGGTCCAATCCTGTACTAGCAAGATGTATCTATGGCCCCCATTAAACTCAGCCGAATCTGGTATTGAATTCTCCTGATTTACAATTGGCTCTAAAGTCGTTTCAATAGCAAGCCGTTAAAGATTTAACAAGGCTCTACTGAGCCCTAAATAACTAATAATGATATGGTACAGTCACTACCGACATAAAACTTAATTAAAATTATGTTACTGACTATTACAAACTATTACGGTGGTGTGAACACTATGATTATGTGCTCTTATTGCCCTGGTACCAGACAGGCACCGACCTATGGTCATTGCCTATAGACATAGACATATGTCCCGCCTGCACTCCCTGACATACACTCTCTGACATGCACATATACTGTGCCCAATGCGCACCGGAATGAGGCTCCACTTGCTGTAAGATTAAAAAGTGGAGGCATTGATAGTAATATCAATTAGAAATAAATGTCAGTATTTAAATTGTTAAAAGCGCTATACATATAATATTGAATTTAAGCACTAAATGGGTAATAAACAGATATAATAAGAGAGAGAGTTTAAAAATCATATGTGCATCACAATCCCACTTTATATTCTGGATCTTTATTTGTCATTTTCTTTTCTTCTTTCCTTCTTTTGTATCAATAATGATTTTCTTTGACTGTAATTGTTGTTATTATTAGTAGTAGTCAGTAGTTCTGTGATTATTATTATTATCACAGAACTACTATGACTACTACTAATAATAACAACAACAATTACAGTCAAAGAAAATCATTATTGATACAAAAGAAGGAAAGAAGAAAGAGAAAGAAGATTACTTTTGCTTTTTGCTTTCCTTCTTCAGTAATAAAATATGTGTCTATATTTTTAATCTGTTCATTTCTGTTTTAATTTTGTGACTTGAATCTGAGCTTCAGCAGTAAGAATGTATGCAGTGGTACAGGAGCCGTCATACAATACACATAATATTGCATGTGTTTTGTAGGATTCTCTCTTTATCAAGTGTGTTATCCTGTGAATGCTGTCATGAATATAAATAGCGATGTACTGTTTTGTTAATCAATGATTAAACTCAATTCTCTGTTCTCCCAAAATATACAGAACCTGATCCATGCAGGGTAAGGTGTATGGTTCATGCACGCTGGAATCATGTCCTTATTTTCAAAATCTTACTTCAAGCTTTTTTTGAAAATTTTAAGAATGAAAATTATATGTTAAATTTATCAGATTTTATTATGAAATTAAAAGAAATGATTATGCCACGAAATATTTTAGATTAAAACATATTTTCTTCATCAGACTTGTACTGTATATTTTAATATTGTTAAATCATCACGATTTTCCTTAAAATATCACTTAGTTAATTTTGTCATTACTTTTATTTACATTTAATATGAGGATTTTTTTGTTGCCGAATGCTGCCAAACAGGGAAGGAGGCAATAAAAACTGATGCACTTAAAACTCAATAATAACTTGATAACAGTTCTTATGAATCGATACCAAGGCCATAATGAGGTATTAATGTGGATAGCTGAAATTTTTGAATAAGCTCAAATTTTTCTCCTGACATCAATGATGCTGACAAACACGTCAGAATTCATACAGAGCCCAAAAGAAACTGTAAGCAGCAGTCACTGTTCTCTACCGAGCTCTCCAGAGGTCGTAACGAATTTGCATTGGGGTAAATTCGGGAGCAAATTCGGCTCAGTAGAATAGAGGTATAATGAGGTCACAGGATACATTATAGTGTGTCCTGTGTAGTCTGAGAATATTTGACAGTCTAGTTGAGTGGTCTGTTTTAAAGTGAGAGTTAGTTGCTATGGCAGTGTGATAATTATTTATCTTGAATTACATTTCTTTTAAGTGGAGTTACATTATCTGCTGTATAATAGAATGATGACACTAATTATAAAGTCGCCTGATCGAGTTCTCTGGAGTCCAACAGTGAACCATTTGTAGTTGATAACTCTTGGAGTGTAAATCCAGGATCAGTGAGTTTCTTGTGCCACTATCCCACCTGCCATGCTTATTAGGGATAAACACATATATTTAATATTGTGAATTAGTATGGCTGCTACCTTAGTCTCTTTTGTAAAAGACCTTTCTCGATGTCATTGGGACTACCTTGATAATTAAGGTAAAATAAATCAAATAATACCAGCTAAATAGTATAGAATTTATTCTTTTTAAGTCTGTCATATTGGCCAAAATCCCTTTAAAATGTAAAGGGATTTTTTTTTTCTCCTGTAGCTGTAACTGCATTTTTAAGGTACATTTCAAGGTTGTATTTTTGTAAATGTATGCGTGTGATACACGGAGATATTTTTAGGCATGACTTCAAATTTTAATTGACATCACAAACATGGGATTAGGAAGCATACTAATAATATTAAAGTAATGAATGAATCATGTTCAGCTAATACACACACCCGATTTTTTTTCCCCCATATTAATCCCTTTCTGGGTGGTGTGGTGCTCTTTAATTGTGAATTGAACCTTGTCTCTAGACACTTGTTTAGTGCCATTGGCCTGTAGGCATTTATGCTTGTTGACATTGATTGATTTGTTATGAGGGTAAGCATGTTGGGACTTAAGAAAGAGATAGCAAGAGAATAATGTTGGTCAAAACATCCACAAGTTGGTTGAGGATATGGCCACATGTCTCGCCAAATGTGCAGAGTTGAACCATGCTGACCCATGCCTGCCACCGAAAGCATTAAACTACAATGGCATCAGAACTGGGCCTTGCGTTCAATGGAAGAATACCTGTTCTGGGAGGTTACTGATATAGATCATGGCAGTAGCGTAATGTAAATGAAATTTTGGAGACTAATTATTTGTGACTTTGTTTGTTATGTTAGTACAGAAAATGTAAAATGCATTCAGTTTGTGTCCATGTTTTTGTTTTTGTTTTATTTAGCAGTTTTGTCATTTTGTTTAGCACTGTCAGATTATTATTATAAGCTTCTTTTCTACCATTTATGAGGCTGATATATGTACCTTTGTCCAAGAGGACTAGCTACGTTTAATTCTACATAATCATTTGGGTTCATTCATGTTTCTGTTAGGTATGTTAAACTTTTGATCAGTGATAATTTCATTGATAATAAGCACTTTAGATGTAAGACATCTAATATTTAACACTTGTAGCTTCAGATCTGAGGTGTTCGCTGTGCATTTGGTGTGGTCAAATTTTATATTGAGTATACTAAAACAGACTTTCTGGGTATTTCCATAGCCACAACTGGTGGAAACCCAGCCATTGACTAGAACGGAAGCAAATTACAACCACGACTGTGTTGTAGCCAGAATGTGCCGTTCCGCTCCCAGTGTAAATATTCTGTTGCAATTTTTTTTTCTTGCCACCATCACACTTGCCTTGCTCATTTGGGTTAAACATATACATTAGAAACTTAAATACAGATATTATGTATTTTTTGTAAAGCTGATACATGATTTTGAAACATGATGAAACATTTTTCCTTAACAAACTAGAGCAGGCATTTATACATGGAATAATTTGCCGAAAGATAAAAAATAAGACAAATTAATTTCCAATAAAGCATTTAAGAACATCATTAAAAATGTCCTAAAAGAGGCATGTAACTCATTGTGTTTTTTTTTTTTTTTGAATGGAATTAATTTTATAGCAAATTAATTATGGAGTTGAATTGTTTTTCTTGTTTATTGGGTTAATATAAGTTGTATTTTAATGTTGTGAATTAGAAACTTTGTTATCTTGGCCAGGTCTCCCTTGTAAAAGACATTCCTGATCTTATTGGGATTTGAAAATCATGGTACAATAAATAAAATAAAAGAATACAAGCTAATTAAGTTTTTTATTTTTTATTTTATTAGGTAGATTTTTACTAAACCCAAACTAAAACTAAACCTAAAAAGCAATTGTCTCTCCTGTAGCTGCAACTGCATTTTTAAGATACTTTTCAGGGTTGGTTTTGCGTAAATTGACAACCCAAACATAGTATCAGAAGCATACTAACAACATTCCAGTACTGGGTAAATTATATTTAGCTAATAGGGAGTAATTTTATTTAGGTAAAATAATTGCACAATAAAATATGAATGTTTTGCATGTACCAAAGGTTTTTCTAGACTGGTTTACTAAAAACACTGGAGTTTTTTTCTTCATATTTTTCATATTTTTTACCCCAGCAATTTAAGAAGGTGGCCTGTTCTGATAAGTAACTGCTTTTCTTTTACATTGATGTGTGCATCATTTACTTAGAGAAGAAATGGCATGAGACAATATGATAGATAGACTATCTATCATTGTTAGACTGTAAGAACATCTACAGTGCCTTGCAAAAGTATTCATATTCTTTGAACTTTTTCAAATTTTGTGATGTCACGACCACAAACATAAATGTATTTTATTAAGATTTTGAGTGATAGACCAACATAAAGTAACATAATTGTGAAGTGGAAGGAAAATGATTTTTTTTTTACAAATACATATCTGAAAAGAAACCAATTGCCTTCAGAAGTCACCTAATTAGTAAATAGACTCCACCTGTGTGTAATTTAATCTCAATATAAATCCAGTTGTTCTGCGGAGCCTTCAGA
Organism: Leiocassis micropogon; assembly: GCA_028565275.1. Taxonomy (NCBI): domain Eukaryota; kingdom Metazoa; phylum Chordata; class Actinopteri; order Siluriformes; family Bagridae; genus Leiocassis; species Leiocassis micropogon. The sequence goes on along the minus strand of JAOVVA010147293.1, from coordinate 1,453 downwards.
GGTTTGTTAGAGAACATTAGTAAACAAACAGCACTTTAAGGCTTCACAGAACATCTACTAAGATTAAATCACACACAGGTGGACTCTATTTAATAATTAGGTGTGTTCCGAAGGCAATTGTTTAAAATGGATTTAGTTTGGGGTATAGCAACATTTTTGCAGATCAAGCACACCTCTTCATGGCAACGGTAATGGCCTCTTTAAGCAGGAGATTGTACTCTTCCACTCTGCAAATATTTCCTTTTAGCTTTTGGGGAAAAAGCAGCTGCTGAATCAGCACATGTTCTGTGATGCAGCCCCAATAGCATAGGTGTTGTATTCCCACAGCACACTGGCACAACAAAGCACTATATTTTTCCAGTGGAAATGAAATAATATTGCCATGATCTGGTTATTGCTACTTAAACATTGTTGAAGCATTTGAAGATCCAATAATCATAAAAACTTGTGTGATGCAAGAGAACTAATAAAAAAAAATTGTGAGTGTTGATCGATTCACAACATCATCTCCTGCACCGAATAACATGCAAGAAAACATTCCACATTTAAAGCTGCTGGTAGCCTTTCAGCAGCACATATTATATAGCTAGGTTACTAGATCACATTAACTAAAAAAACATCCTTGTATTCTTTGGAACAGCTACAAAAGTAAACATTTCTGCAGAATGGAAGTTTTTAATCCTTCTTCATTTGCTCAGCATAAGCAAGTATATTATATAAATTAAAACTTAAATTACTTGTTTTCATTTTTCACCTATATTGTTTTGTGCCAGCTCATGAAACTGTGTTTCGTACTGAAAATTACAGCAGCAATGGGCAAAGACAACTTTTTATTGTCTTCCTGGAATATGGCAATAAAAACTTCACTGATGGGATAACCTGTTCATTCAGGACATTTATGTTGTTAGCTTGAACCACATCATCAAGTTCGTCAATGATATAACTGTGGTGGGTCTCAAATTTGCAAGACATACGAGTTAGCATACACAGAGGAGGTTAAGCATTTAACAGAATATTATAGAGCTAACGCCATGTTTCTAAGCATGTGCAAAACTGAAGAGATGGTTGTTGATTTCAGGAGAGTACAGAAGGTTGGCTCTCCACTGAACATCTATGGGTCCTCTGTGGAGATCATTAACAGCACCAGACTCCAAGGTGTTCCTTGGCCCCAACTAGTCCTTTAATCTCAGTTGTACATCCAAGAAAGTCCAGGAGCATTTGGACTCCTCCCATCCTTACCAAGTTCAATTCAATTCAATTCAATTTTATTGGTCATTGTCTCAAAGCAGCTTTACAAAAATGAAAAGAAAATTTTAAAAGAAAACTTATGGAAGTGTGTATGTGTGAAAAAATTGTGTCTAGATAATAATGAGATTGTCCCTGATGAGCAAGCCAAGGGTGAAGGCAACAGTGGCAAGGAAAAACTCCCTGAGATGGCAATAGGAAGAAACCT
>JAOVVA010147252.1:0-10310 GCA_028565275.1 Leiocassis micropogon | reverse complement strand
GTAAAGCTGCTTTGCGGCAATGACAATTGCTAAAAGCGCTATACAAATAAAATTGAATTGAATTGAATTGAATTGAGCATGATTGGCCTCTTAGACTAAGGGATTTAACAATGTATTTTGCTTGTTCATGTGGATGAAGATTTTAATAAGAACAAAAACTATGTTTTAAAAAATCCTGTTTATGTATGGACTAGTCCTAAATCTATTTAAAAAAAGCACCACCATGGAGTACCTCCTACATAGTAAAAGTCTTATTCACCCATGTAATTAGCAGCTTCCCTAGAGGTTAATTTTTTTTTAACATAATTTACAAAAAAATAAAACAATAGTAAGTGATTCACAAAATTGAAATATGATGCCAAAACAAACAAACAAACAAACAAACAAACAAATAAATAAATAAATAAAATAAATACATAAATAAAATAAATGCACAATTTGTTGTGGTTTAGATACATCTCTGTGGCTTTTATTCTAGCTCATCTCCACCTCTGTTTACTGACCACCCGCAGACATCTGATGTTAAATTTCTACCAGAGTTGCAATTGTTTAAATAGCCGTGCACCCTTGCACTGGATATTTATTGTTTAATTGTTAAAAAAATTGTTTGTGGCAGCTCTTGATTTCTGGCTCTAAGATCTAGTCTGAGGTGAGAGTATATTGTAATATAGTGAATTGGCACAATAAAAGTAATTGCAAAGAGACACCACTTGCCTTTGATATGATAAAGTTAATCCTTCATGCAATGTCTCTGGCAAAGTGAGACAGTCCTGTCCAAAATATTCATACCAGTTAAACTGTTCCGCTTTATAAATGTATTTTATTGGGATTTTATGTGAGAGACCAACACAAAGTGGCATATAATTGTGAAGTAAAATTTTTTTTTTTTTTTTTCTAAAATATCTGAAATGTGTGGTGTGCATTTGTATTCAGCTTCCCTGATTTAATACATTGTAGAACCCTCTTTACTGCAATTACAGCTGCAGGTTTTTTGAAGTATGTCTACAGTGTTGCACATCTAGAAAATGAAAATTTTGCCCATTCTTCTTTGCAAAATACTGTAGCTCAAGAGCTGTCAGATTAGATGCCACCACAGATTCATAATTGGATTTGGGCAATTAATATAGTTTGATCTAAACCATTCCATTGTAGCTCAGGCTGAATATTTAGTCCTGCTTAAAGTTGAACCTCCACCCCAGTGTCAAGTCTTTTGCAGACTCTAACAGGTTTTGTTCTAATATTCCCCTACATTTGACTCCATTCATCTTCCCATCAACTCTGACCAGCTTCCTTGTTCCTGTTAAAGAAAAGCATCCTCACAACATGACGGTGCCACCACCATGCACAGTGTGGCATTTGGCTTCTGGCCACTTTGCCATCCAGCTATAAAAATGATTGTATAAGAAATAAGATAAGTTTGACTGATATAATACTAATTCTACTACTACTATTACTACTACCACTGCTGATTAATAATAATAATAATAATAATAATAATAATAATAATAATAAAATTATTATTATTATTATTATTATTATTATTATTATTATTATTATTAATAATAATAATAATAATAATAACTATAACTGTTCTTCTTATTATTATTTTAATGATTGTTAGTTTTGGTTTGTTTTTAATTATGCATATTAATATTTATAAACAATAACATGGAATTTACTTTGCAGTTAATACTACAATAATAATTAAGTAACATCCTATAAGACCAAATTTTTCATTTAAATATTTCAAATGTCAATTTCTGTAAAATAACTTGTGACTTGTCTAATAAACAGTTATAATGCATTTGGTAGGCTGCAAACAATGTGGTTTCACTATGACTGTAGGGTACTTTGTTTATAACTCTCAAGGTTTCAAAAAGGCCAAAGTACTGTCGGAGCATTATACAGTACATCAGGAGTTTTTACAGATTTCAGATAACAGACCACTCTCCTTTTTAAAAATAGCTGTGAATTGTAGATAATCACTGGATGTACAATGCTTACAGGAGTTGTTAGCTTAAGTACAGTCTGCATTAGTATTTCTGACACCATGAATGTTGCAGTAATTGCATTCCCTTTTACTTTAATCAAATTGTGACCAATGTCATGGTTTACCATTAGCAAGGTACTGTAAATGAGAATGCAATATAACAATAAAATGTTACCAATTCAAGAGTGGCTAACATATTAGTGAACAAATAAGCTAATGATAATAAGCTAACATGCCTGCAATCAATAACATTGCTACACAAGATCAAAGTTAAATAAGGCTAAACATATAAAAGTAATTTTAACTGTCTTAATTCAACATTGTATTCACAATCTGCCTACCTGCTATATGAATCCGAATGATATGTTGCTTTTTCTTACTTTTTGATCAAGTTTTTTTTTCCCACTGTTTTTTAAGTTTGTAAATGAAGGCCTGGAGATTGTTTGATAGAAAGATACTGATTTAAAAATAATTTGTCCAGGTATCGGTCATCCACATTATCGTTTAGTTTTTATTCACTCATATAAAAAAATATTAAATTTAAAACATTTTGTTATATAGATAAATCGTATTATATCCTATCCTGGGTTTTTATTTTCCAGATGTGGCCCATGCATTAGCATAGAGCAAAACCTAGCTAAAGTTAATCAACAAATGTTTCGAACATAGCACGCAACAAAGCAGGTTTTTATTTTTTCTTTTCTTTTCGTCAAAAAAGAATTCACTGTGTATTTTGAGCCTAAGAAAGTTGTCATCTTGGTAGGATATCAGACTGTCAAGTAAGCATTTGTAAATAATACAGAGGAATTTGGTCTGAACAGAGATGTCGGTTCCATTTTTTTCAATTTAAGCAATGGACATGGTATGAGAATTAACACTGTTCTTCAGTCAGCAAACTCAATATAATTCACTTTTTTTATGTTTTTAATTTGAATATTTTATTTAAGGATATTAATTTTCTTCGTTCTTGTTAATTGTTTGTGTTCAAATTTCAATCAAACCTGGTTGGCTGTTGGTAAATGTATACACTTATGGATCCTTGAATGACTGCATTTGTTTGTTCATTTGTGCTGTTGTCACATACTTGAAACGGGACTTAATATGCAACTTTTTATGCAACTGCAAAGTTAATATCACTTTTTAGTCATTTTTAGGGATTTAGATGACTCTTCAGTCTGTATAAGGTGAGAAAACATTAGAAAAAAAACATTTCCTGTTGTCTATCTTATTTTTTTTCTCATTTTTTGTATTGCCAGGGTTTAACAATAGATGTATTGCCAGGGTTTAAATAGATTTTCCCCTATATTATATTATATTTTTTATATTATATATTCCCATATATTTTCCCCTTATATAAAGTTATATAAAGCTTATGCTAGTGATATAACTAGTGATGTCACTTTGTTGATGCCAATATATTGCCAGTCTAGCATAAGTGAAAAAATGTGTTTGCCAGAGACTTGCTTTGTGCTGAACTAAAAAAAAATAAAATAAAAAAATTACAATATAAGTGAATAAAATTTAAACCAGTTTTGATCACACTGATGTGATAGGACCCGAGTAAATACCTGAGTAATTACCTGAATGAATACTTTCTCATGTGCTCATGCTAAAAATGAATTTAAAACTCTTATGATACAAAAAAAAAAAAAAAAAATCATCTGCGGGTTCATAGTGAATCCCCCAACCCTAAACCTTAAAATTTAATTACATTTTATTTATATAGCGCTTTTAACAATTTAACAATTGACATTGTCGCAAAGTAGCCTTACACAATCAAAAGAATTATTGAAGTTTGTATAAAATGTGAATGCGTATGAATCAAAATTTTTAGATTGTCCCTGATGAGCAAGCCGAAGACAACGACGACAGTGGCAAGCAAAAACTCTTATTTGGGTGAAAACAGATAGCAAGGATTGATCTGCAGTTATACTGTGTGCTAGGAGACTGGAAGTTCAGTATAACAGGAGATGTGTTTAAGTTCATATGGAGTCCAGTTTGTTATTGGAGGCTCAGGTAGACAGTAGGAAATTCCAGTCCTCAACTATCGATTGACTGCAGTCAAACGTCCTCTGAGAACAGCTGTCAGCATCAGTTGAGGCCAGGCCCGTCTTCATGGAAAAGTGGAACCGCCCCCAGTCACCACACACATCTCAAGCAGACCACACAGGGCATCCATGCAACGAGATCTCCAAACGGAAGGAGGACACCAGGACGAGTCAGAGAGGTTCAGAGGGCAGAGGGGGTCTGGATAACTGGCAGCTCAGGATTGACATGTATAGCTCAATAGAGAGACAGGGAGAGTTAGAGAAGAAGAGTAGGAGAGATAACAGTTAGGTATGGTCACAGTCACACAATGTATAAGGTAAATGTATATTTAGTGCAGAGTGCAAGTGTGGCATGGGGCACTGGTCTAAGTTCACTATGAATACCCAGAGCATTAAGAAATATAGGTTAATGCTGATTACGCCACCCCTTTACAATAAAGGGGAACTAAATACTGAATCGACTCACAGGCACACACGTTCGTTACCATGGAGAGCAGAAACATGGAATCAGTATGCAAAATGTTTATTAAAATTACATTGACCAGATACACACTTAAAAGACCAAATAAAATATAGCTTGGGTGAGCTAAACAGCGTAATACCCCACTAATTATGAGGACACCAAGGCTTACCCGGAGCAAGGTAGGCTAGCTGTAAACCAATTCTTCTACACCACACACACGCACACAGTGAGGTGAGTGATCACAACCAATCCACACTCCGTGCTCCTGACACCACGGTACTAGAACAGCGAGCCTTTCAGCTCAGGGGCCTAAACAAGCAAACACAAAAACACACAAAATTACAATAAGTCTGAATAAGAAAAGCAATATACCATACTCATCAGTAACAAGAAACAATTGACACTATACTTAAAGAAAAAGAAAAGAAAGAAAAGAAATTATAGACAAAACTCGATCAGGCTAAACAAACAAACAACAAAAACAAAATCAAAGAAATCATACAACCAAAGCAACCAAAATCCAAATACACAAACAAAAGTAGCAAGACAGAATAGCAACAAATTAGCAAGGCAGAGTAGCAACAAAACTATCTGTCAGCCACTGTTATCCCGTTCTGTATAAAAAGACTCTCCCAATAAACCGATTTGTCCTGCACTTGTTGGTCACCGGGCTTTAAGTCAAACAGTTGCTCGCAGCCAAAATCTCTGCAGTATAGTCAAAGGTGACCATCTCAAACCACCAGGAAATAAACAGCCTGCACACCACTGCGAAGCCGGGAAAAAAGGTGCTGCTGCTGCTAGACAATAAGTAAATATGGTTAGCCAAAATGCACAAGGTCACTGCAGCATTAGTCAAACAGCTAGAACATACCTGCTAGACAAGGACCCACACACCCCAATGGTGGAGCTGGCAATAACACATCCCAGGTAGCCTGCACACCACCCTGAAGCTGTGAACAAGATACTATTCCAACAAACCTGAGTGATCAATGAGAGTGGGGAAGACAGCATCTAAACATACCAGATCACCATAATACTCTACGTCCCCCCCAGATCTGCTCCTTTACCTAAGGCAAATCTATTTACAAAAATGCTTGGCTAAATAAATGGGTTTTTAGCCTAGACTTAAACACTGAGACTTTGTCTGAGTCTCGAACATTAATTGGAAGACTGTTACATTACTTCGGGGTTTTGTAAGAAAAACATCTGCCCCCTGCAAGTAGTTTTTATAATACGTGGTACTGACAAGCAGCCTGCATCCTTCGATAGAAGTAGGCATGGCGGACTGTAAGACATTTGCTGTTCACTCAAGTACTGTGGCGCGAGACCATTTAATTCTTTATACATCAAAAGTACTATTTTAAAATCAGTGCGAAATTTCGCAGGGAGCCAATGCAGTGTGGGTAAGATGGGGTCATGTGCTCATATCTTCTGGTTCTAGTGAGGACTCCTGCTGCTGAATTCTGAACTAACTGAAGCATGTTTATGCACCTAGTTAAACAACCAGACAGTCATCAGCATAATAATGAAAACTAATATCGTGCTTACAAATTATGTTGCCCAAAGGAAGCATGTAAAGAGAAAAAAGCAGCGGGCCTAAAACTGAACTCTGTGGAGCAACAAACTCCAATTGAGAACATGCAGAATAGCATCAAAAGCTGCACTGAAGTCGAGTAACACAAGTATAGTGACGCAACCCTAAACAGAGGCCAATAGGAGGTCATTTAATACTTTAACGAGTGCTGTCTCTGTGCTGTGATGAGGCCTAAATCCTGACTGATACAGGTCGTTTATGCTATTTCTAGGTAGATATGAACATAGCTGCTGCGCTACAATCTTTTCCAGAATCTTCGAGATAAAGGGAAGGTGGGATATGTAATAGGACAGCTCACAGGGGTAGAGGTCACGTTTCTTAATAAGTGGTTTAATAACTGCTAATTTTAAAGATTTTGGAACATACCCACTGCTGACTAAAGATTTATTATTATAATAATTTATTATTTTCAACAGGTTCTGTTACACTGTAAACCCTAATGCTCAAAGTAATTAAACATATAAAACATATTTAACATATAGAGTACTGTTAACTTAAATAATTACAATTAGTTCAAATTAATGGACCTTGATGAGTATTTAGAACTTTTTGGTATTTATGAGTTTGTAGAAATGACACTTTTCAAGTTAGCTAAACAACATTGATATTTTAAGCCATAGTAACTGTCTCCTTAAAGTTTCATCAACTTAAAATCTTTCAGGCCAGCGATTTTGTGTCTGACATCATCAATGCACATGTAAACTGCCCACGTTGAATTGTTCTGATCAAGATGGTGGATTGGTCTGTCCTTGCAAGATGCTGCAAGTATAATCTTTACAAATCTGGTGACCCTAAAGTTGATGTTTTTGATTTATGTCATCTGATTGTCGACAGTTTGGTGCTCTCTAGAGTTATGAATAGAATGTGTTTAGACGCACACGGGAGAAACGTAAGCTCCACTTTTTGCTACCTACTGTTTAGGAGGTTAGAAAGCAAATTTTCTTGTAATTGTCAAATATTAATCTTTCATTTGAACCGACTACTTTACTAGCATAAATTGTTTAGTTTTTGAAATTGTCAGGTTTCAACTCCGGTTTTCAGGGTTTGAATATAAATCCTGAATTCCTATTAGTTTTAGTTTTAGTATTAATATTCATAGATTTTGTACTTTTAGATTTAAGATTTTCAGAAAAATAAAGAAAATTACTTATTTGATTTGTAACAGGGCACTGATAGCTCAGTGGTAGGTGTTTCGCCTGCCACATGAAAGGCCTGGGTTTGATTCTCAGCCACTGGATGAAGTGCCTGTCCCAAGCCCAGATAAAATGGGAGGGCTGCTTCATGAAAGGCATCTGGTGTAAAACCTGTGCCAAGCTTGTGTGCGGACCGGATGGTCCACTGTGGCGACCCATTGCTGGGAGCAGGTGAAAAACCAACAACAATTTCTTTGATTTGCAACATCTAAAGAAAATGATAATTACTATTAAATAGTATAAGTTAAGCTACTCATTAATGCAAATAAAGAATGATTAATATGAATGAGTACAACAAACTCAAAAACTGATAGTTCTCTCTACTTAAAATTGAAAACATCGTTACTCAAAAAACATTTATGTACCTGATTTTCTCAGTTGAGTTTTGCCAACTTATTCGGGTTTACAGTGTATTGCTGGTACTATCTGCTTGAGAAAATGTGTCGGTATAGGATCTAATTCATAGGTTGATTTTGCAGAAGAGATGAGTGAAATAAGTTCATTCTGTTTAAGGGGAGTAAAGTATTCTAGGTTCTGATGTGATGTGGTTAATTTATCATCTGTATCACATCAATTGTCTGATTTCAATGCCTGAATTTCTTGCCTAATATTTACAATTTTGTTATTGAAAAAGTTCATCAGAACTCCTTACTACTGTACAGTATGTTGTGGAGATTTCGGCTGTGGTCTTGTTTCTAGTTAATTTTGCTACAGTATTAAATAAAAATCTAGGATTATTTTTGTTACCTTCTATAAGAGTGGAGAGATACAACGATCTAGCAGCACTAAGAGCTTTTTTTTTTTATAGTTTAGGATGCTCTTCTTTCATGCTATTCGAAATACTAACAATTTAGTTTGATGCTATTTGCGTTCTAATTTTTGAGTGGTCTGTTTTAAAGTGTGGTCATTATACCAGGGAGCGAGTTTCTTATCTTATCTTAATTTTTCCTTTTAACTGGAGCTACATTATCTAAGATATAGCAAAATGTTGACTCTAAATATTCAGTCGCCTTTGATCCAATCAAAGTTGATACTGTATCTCTTTTAGATTATTGATAAAGCCCTGTGTGGTATTTAATGTGAATGTATGTTTAATGCAGTAGCGTGGCGCTGTGCGTACATTACTATGACACACTTTAATTGAGACAAGACGGTGACCTGAGAGAGCTTCAGACAGTGGAATTGTGATTATATTTCTTATACTTAATCCGAAGGATATTATTAAATCTAAGGTGTGACCTGCTTTATGAGTGGGTCCTACTACACACTGATTTACTCCTACTGAGTCCAGTATGGACATAAATGCTGTTGTCAGAGGGTCTTCTGGATTCTCAAAATGAATATTAAACTCTCCAGCAATTAACGCTTTGTCTACAGAAATGACCAGGTTTGAGAGGAAATTTGCAAATTTACAGAGAAATTCAGAGTACGGCCCTGGAGCTCTGTAAATGATAATTAGAGGGATCGACTGAGCAGACTTCATATTTGTACAGACACTTTTTATGTTATTATAAAGAACTGTACCATTTACCATCTTAAAATAGACATTTAACCCATTTTGCAAAGTAGCTGGAAGTGCTTGAAACTTAAAGTGCTTTGACCATTCAAAGGTAACATTTTACATTTTTAATGAACATGGAAAAGAGGCTCTTTTTTCAGGTTATCTTCCAACCAACAATATAAAAACAAACAGTGACACTTTTTAAAATTGTTTCTCTTCCCGAACATAGTAAAAGGGATTAAAGAAGAAAAGCCCAAGATATTTTCTTTTCAAGCCAAGCAATAAAGTACTTCATCCATCCATCCAGAGCACAGACTATGTTTTTTACACTGTATATTCTTGCCATACAGATTATATAGGAGAGAATACTTACCTCTGGCACATTTACATGACATTTAATAAAAAACAATATCTTTAACATATAACATTCTTTAAAGTGACTGTCTATATGAATTATAGCCTCAGATAGAGCATAATGTGTGGAATTTTAAACACTGATTAAGCAGGTCGATGACCGCAGAAAAATGTCCATATCAACAAAAACCACATGCAGATGCAACATGAGCTGCATAAAGTCTGTACTGAGAGACTCTCGACCACTCGGTTTAATGCTCAGCTCATCCCAGCATCAGCCAAATATCAGCTAAAAAAATACAACATGTTATCATCTGAGCCATAACATTCAAAGGACCACATGATTAATAAAACACCAAGTAACATTATTGCCTTAACAGATCTTTAATTTTCTATTATTTTTAACAGACATTCTGCAATTTATTTATTACAAAATTCATATTTTTTGTTTGATAAGGTATAGAAGTTTTGACTTGACTTTGATTTAAAATTATACTCCATGTGGAGTATTAATATAGGATACTGTATGTTAACTTTCAACTGGTTTATTTTCAAGTGTACTAAAAAGTGATTCCATATTGAAGAATGAGTAATAGTTATTGAAATGAGAATGTTTTTGAACCAATGCTTGTTTTCCATTTAATTATTGATTACTCACTTATTATATAGGTATTCAGTATGTATTTTATCAAAATATTTACATTTAAGAAGCTTTAATGTCCCTCATCAATAAACTTCAGAATGGCAAATGTTCTTATTTGAACTTTGCTTTCAACTTCAGGAATTCTATTCAGCAATGGTGAAAACTGGAAAGAAATGAGACGATTTTCCCTTACCACACTTCGGGACTTTGGAATAGGCAAAAGAGGGTGTGCGGAGAAAATCATAGAAGAAACACACTAAGATAAAGTTAAGTATCTTATACCTTGTTTAAGCACGGACATGTGCCTTCAATTCAGGAAACCCTGATGACTAAAAAGCTGTCGAATATGACCTCAGAAAGGCCATCAGAGATGCTAAGGGTACAGGAGGAAGGTGGAGTCCACTCACGAACCAAGGCACCTGTGGAGTGGAATACGTTGCATACCATGGGGGCGCAATCCAGTGTCTTCTTGTGCCAGTCCCAAGTCTGGATAAATGCAGAGGGTTGTGTCAGGAAGGGCATCC
>JAOVVA010147211.1:0-10311 GCA_028565275.1 Leiocassis micropogon | reverse complement strand
TTCCTCTCAAGGTTTCTTCCTATTACCATCTCAGGGAGTTTTTCCTTGCCACTGTCGCCGTCACCCTTGGCTTGCTCATCAGAGACATTCCATTCATCATTCATTCATCTCATTATCTAGACACATTTTTCTTGCACATACACACTTCCATAAATTTTTTTAAAATTTCTTTAAATTTTGTGAAGCTGCTTTGAGACAATGACCATTGTTAAAAGCGCTATATAAATAAAATTTACTTGAATTGAATTGAGTTTGCATTCTCCTGATTAAACAAAAGGGTTCTTTTTGAATAAATTTGGATGAGCCATTTGGATGAATACTGGTCTGCGTACATGATATAGAAGGTGTTACCACAGAAGGCATAAGGAAGCACAATGAGGGGTCTGTTCCCAAGGCACGGGAATCTTCTGATTAGATTACAATATCTTACAATATTATCAAACCTTACACTGTCCATACAAGAAACAGGATCTGAGTTCCTCTATTGAAAGCTTTACAGCAAGCAATTCCTGGTTGCCCATATCATAAATTCTTTCTGTTGCAGAGAAGGTGAAAGAAGAAACAGCAGGGATGCAGTTTGTTGTTTGGGGATTCTTTGAAATTATTTGTGTCTCTCTTCTTTAGCTTCCTGCGGGAGACAATGACAGACAGATAATCCCAGCTGCCAATGAGTCAGAAATATATTTGTCCATAGCTTCCCTTTCCCTTGCCAGAGAGAAGATCAGTAGCACGGTCATGGAGTCTAAGAGGTGAAAAAGGGCTTGTCCAAGATTTGCTGAATACCATCTTGAGATCCGTATAGTCATTTACAAAGGCACCATAAAGGCTTGGGCATCCCAGATAGTAAATGCAGACAGTTTAAAACTCAATGGCGTAGTCATATACAGAGCAGGAACCTTGATGCAAATGAGAATTTTCCTTTCTGCCTAAATGAGAAATTACCTCTTCATTTCATCCATGAGAGTCCTGTAAGTGGCACAGCATGTATCAACGGCACTGTGACAATTCAAAATTAATTATTTCATTAATTATTCAAAAAAATATTCAAATCACTTTCAGCATGCAAAACAATGGCAAAGCAATTTAAAAATCCTTTAAATGTAAGCTTATTTTAAATAATAATAATAATCAAAATATTATTATTATTATTATTATTATTATTATTATTAATAATAATAATAATAATAATAATAATAATAAAAAAGTTGATCAGAATATACACACTTCTACCCCAACTCTAAATGAGTTTATTCAGTGTTTTATGAAAATCATGGTTTGCATAAATATTTTAGTTATTTTTATTTACCTGTATTTAACCAAGCAAGACAGACTAAGAACAGGTTTCTTATTTACAACTGTGCCCTGGCAAAGGCTGAGCCTTTTGGGGGAAGTATAAAAATAAAACATTTTAAGAAATATAAACGAAATTACGAAAAAAAAATTAAAGCAAAAGACAGTAAATAAGTTACATATTAAAATAATAATAATAATAATAATAATAATAATAAATAAAAATAAAAATTATATATATATAAATTATCCATAGAGGTCTGTGCGTAATAAATCTATATAATATTTGAGTTTTTTGTATATATTATATTGACTTTTTGTATTGGATTAAATCAACTTTTTGATGATATTTTTATTTATTTAGATTAACCTGTATATATGGGGAAAACCCCCTTACCCATATTTAAATGTGCGTAAACACTCTCCAATATATCTTTATCCATCTTATACTGTTTACCCCATACAGGCTTGTAGGTTTATTCCGGTGAGCCTGGTTCATCTCTCCTCACTCACATAAAAAGGTTTCAATAACCTGGACTTTGGACATTCTAGACACAGACACCCTGCTTTTATTTTGTATATATTTTGTAAATATTGTTTTCTTTGTTTGTTTTTTTGAGACTATCCCAGGAAACTTTGGGTACAAGGCAGGGTACACCCTAAAATACAACATTTAAATGAATTTGCACTGCTTTGACTACTTTAACTACACACATCATGAGCAAATGTAATCATAATCATAACTTAACAAATAGCCATTCGTTATATTATTATTATTATTATTTACTCAAGTGTTATGGTATACTGTAGTTGTATATGTGGTGTGTTTGAGTGGTGTTTTGCCATAACCGACCAGCGAGGATTGAGGAGGACTAAGTGTTTCAAAATCTTTGGCACAACTGTGGGTAGGTACAATGAATAAATGAATGAATTAATCTCTTCTTAACATTTTGTAAATTTATGATTCCTTTCAGTGGTTCATTGCATACCAATTACTTCAGCCAGGATATGCCGGAACAAATGTTTTTGGTGAAAACAGGCCTTCTGTTGAGTGCTATTGTTATTAATAGTAGGAGTATTATCATCATTTGTGACAAACTTTTTATTGTCCTACAGGCCTGAAGAAAAACAGGAACTTGCCTGAAAGCTGCTCCTAGAAAAACTGACTACTCTCCCACCTTGTGGTGATTCTGCTGATTGATATAGTCTCACAAAAAGTAATCTGTATTTAATTTCGTAGTAATTGTGAGTAAGATCAGATGCTAAAATGTGGTAAAAACTAAAAAGTTATTTTAAGGAATAAAATAACTGTCAGCAGCAGATTCAATGATAAACTTCAGTTGGCTAAATGGCATTCAGCCTACAAATATGGCCACCAGAAACTGCAGTTCATATCACTCACTGTCTCTTACTTTCGTAATACGCACCTGTTCCCAATCTCACCTGCACCTATCTATTACTCAAGTAAACACAATGGATATTCAGAAAGTTGTAGCACAGTCACATTAAGGGCACTTTTATATACATGAAAGTAAGTCGACTCAACTTTAAAGAAGCTGCGGTGCCTTATTAATCTACCCAGGAGGGTTTTATTTGCCTGTGAACATTTTGTGTATTGGTTTACGCTCGAGATCTCTCGAGAGAATGCACTGCCGGCCTGCCTGTGAAGATAGTGACACACACAGTCACCTGAATAAATATAACCATATAAAGTGCACCCGGGATGAAGCTCGAGGAGGAAGAAAGTTAGGAGACGCAAGCTGACATGGTGATCACAATCCTACAAAGTACAAAGTGTCTTGAGAAGATTGTACCTTGTGTTTTTTCGATGTCTGGTGGCCCTCCGTGTGCAAGGACGTATGGCAATTCATCAAATCATGTAAATTCACGCTCAACAACAGCAGTATGGGAACCAGTGGCTACCAGAGTTCCACTATGCCTCTAGCTCTGCCCATGGTGAAACCACAGAGACAACCTCAGCGGAGCTATCGTTGGCAGGCCCGTCATGGGACCACTGATTGACCGTCCACCCACTCCTGATCAAGCAGCTTCTACTTTCCGACACAACCATAGAAAGGGGCCAATTAATCACACTGTGTCATGGGGCAACCCAAAAAAACCTTTATTGTAGTGTGGTTTTTATTAAGTGCTAATACAGATGCTCTCCTCATACGCCAGAAGCTGGAGGTGGGGGGATCTATGTGGCACAGCCACATAAAGGGCACTTTTATATAGGTGAAATTAAGCTGGCTTAATGTTAAAGAAGCTGCGGTGCCTTATTATTCGTATCCAGGAGCAAGAGTTTTAAAGAGTTTAAAAGTTTTATTTGCCTGTGAACATTTTGTGTATTGGATTCCGCTCAAGCTCTTGCGAGAGTGCGCTGCCAGCCTGCACGGGAAGACGGTAAAGCACGCGGTCACTTGGCCCAGATATAAAGTGCACTCTGTGATCTGGTGATCACAATCCTACTGAGTACAAACAGTCTTATGGAGACTGTACCTTGCAGGTTTTCCCTTTGTCTTGATTACTACCGACTGGACTGCTTCAGAATAGCACTCTTGCTCCGATATCGAGCTCCCGGTTTATTCCGGTGAGCCTGGTTCATCTCTCCTCACTCACATAAAAAGGTTGCAATAACCTGGACTTTGGACATTCTACACACAGACACCCTGCTTTTATTTTGTATATATTTTGTAAATATTGTTTTCTTTGTTTGTTTTTGTGCACCTTTTGTTTAGTTGTTGTATAATACACTTTTGGGTTTTTGCTAATTGGTCGTTGTGTTGGTTTTTTTTTTTGCTCAATGGTTTTAGGGCATCACCGGCACCTAAGATAAAGATCACTCTTTTTAGTGTAACTCAGTTTATTTAAATATTCTGCTCATTACACAGTAATGTTCAGTGTATCGCTGTGTGACCTTCCAGGACTTTTCTTTGTTTATTTTATGTAACTAGTCCTTTTTTTAACCTGTTTTGAATTGTTTGTCTAAATTTTATATTTTAGAATTTAGCAGCTTCTTTGTTTAATTCTGGTTAATTGACCATGAGATTAGTAAGGTAGTAATTAGTTGAGCCACTATCAGAAACCAGAATTCTGTTTCTTAGTTTGTTTTTCTTTATTTCAATTGTTTGCATGCAAATACATTACAGTCAAATGAAAACAGTCAAATTAAAAAGGAAAGTTCTGCTAAGAGTCATTAACCCTATCAAAGTTACTTAAATGACTGGTGTAGCTAATACACAGAAAACCTCCTTTAGTGAGGAGTGTGATGTTAGTTAAACATGTGGTTGCATGGGCAGGGTGTGCTATGATGAATACAGGATCTTTGAATAGAATTGTGTTGTAGAGATTTTTACGGTACAGATTGTGTCAAAGAGCAGCTTTATAGACATCACCAGAGCTTTAGAGCCCAGTGAGTGAAACTTGAAACACAGCTGACCTCCTGCAGATGGCGCTCAGGAGAAAGCAGGAGAGACTCAGCAGGATAGGATAGGAGATTGTATCTGTAGAAGATTTGTAGACAAATTTTAAACATTTTATTTTAATTAATAAGATTATTTTACTTCTGAATAGAAAAACATTTTGAGTAAATAAAGATTAGCGTGTATGATTACCCAAGCAGCTAAGCTGAGAAAATTAGATTCTACAAGAAAACACTTACATGTTATATTACTCTAAAGAAAAAAAGATTTCTTTTCTCACTCAATCATGAACATATCACAATATATCAAATGGGTTCAGTTTAAAATATAATTATTTCAGGTTAGCATAAAATTGAGCCCAGTACTGTACACATAATAAAGATTTAGGACCATGCCACTTTTCTGTATAGCGTTCCATGATATCCGTTTAATTTCATCGGTTAAAGCCATTTTTTTTTTCAATTGACTATTGTACATTTTTTTTACTTTATTTTTTGATGGATATTTCTATTTATAATTGAGTATCCAACTGATACATTATCTACACTTTCACCTAAGTATAATCTCTCAGTATTTTCCACACCCGTCCAGAGTGAACAAATTACTCACAGTAAAATAGCTACTTTTATTTTGAGACAAAAATTAAGTGTTAAAGCTCTTCTTTTTCTGTAGTGTTAATTTCCTTTCTCCTTGTGAAACACCTGTCCATCAGGTTGCATTATCCACTTGACTGTGATGTTCTCTGCCATCCCATGATCCGTTAACTCCTGTTTAATCTGAAAAGCAGGACTATTATTATTCAGTAGTACATGATAGGATCACCTTGTGAAATCTTTAAAAATGCTACAAAAACTGAACACCGCAGTCAGATTCCACCTGCTCCAATATGGCCGCCTTTATTGCAGGATTGTTCACATCCTGATGGGATTGCACCTTCACACTGAGGATTTGTTGTTTTTCTGTGATTGCTGTATGTAGAAAAGTAAGGACACATAGACAAAGAAATATGAACACAAACCTAAATTCTAAAATCAACTTACATATATCTACATACCATGCTGAATTTAACTTTAACTTACGTGAGTAACAGAAAAAGGGCATTATGACTGAGCACTGTGCATCACCAGCCAGACTGTTATTTACATAACCACAGTTTTCATTTCCCAGGGCATTATCAGGTTTTCCAGGCATCCAGCTGATGGTAGAGAAGTTGCTTTGGTCTACCCACTTCCAGGTGTCTCTGAACAGACCAAACCAAGTCCAGCCATTTACGATTCCCACTAAAATTGAGTCTTCTGTTGCATTTCTAGAACTGGCCAGATCCGTATGATAAGTTCTACAGTAAGTCTGAGCGTCATACCATGTCATAGGGTTAGAGTAGCGAATGTACTTCTGATTGCCAGTTTTACTTTCTGTGAAAATAAATAAAACCTGATTACCAGGTGTTGATTATAAGTTGCAATGTGGCTATAAAACATTCCGTGATGTGCATGATCATCAGAGTACCCAGAATGGACCCAGTAGCAGAGAGTAATCAAGCAAAGTGAGGAAAGTGATGTTTGTGCTTAACCTAAGCGTAAATCTGTTGTCAGGATTGCAGTTTCAAATGCTCTAAAACATTGATTATTCAGGCAACATTATTCTATAAAGTGTGGAAGCGCATGTTCATCCACTAGGAACAAATCTGTAACCTCTGTGGCCAGAATGGAGCGGTTTACCAAATGTCACGTACACCTGGACAATTCTTCATCAGTACATTAGATGGCACCTAAGTGGTCACGTGACCCGAAGGAGGATGACAGCCTAGGAGTTTCGCTCCACATCGATACTCCATATTTTTCTTAATATGCCCTATTTTTTGCCCACTTTGTGATTATTTAATAACATATTTACAAATAGAAAGTGGAGGGGATAAGGACTTTTCTATATTTACAGCGACAATATCACAAAAAAAGTAAAGAAAAAAAAACCCCGACCGCGGTGATGGAGAAGGGGAAGAGGCTAGAGTTAGTATACAGTTGGACACCTTGCTAATTTTAACCAAAATTAGGGCTGTTGGTACTAGTTTAGACGGTATTGATGGACAGCTGAAAAAAAATAGCTACCTCAGTTACAGTTCTTGAGAACTCATTCGCTGCTCTCACTGCACGAGAGTGCGCACAGCACTCAGATGGCCCATTTGCGCGTGACCGTGGAACACTCCAAGCAAAATTGGATGACTTGGAGAACCGTGGTCGCCACACAAATTTAATAATTGTTGGGCTTCCTGAGAAAGCTGAGGGCAACGAGCCTCTGACTACATTTCTACAGAAAATGTTGCCAGTGTGGTTACAGCTTCCTGCAGATTTTCCTGCTATTAAGATTCAGAGGGCGCACAGGGCCCCCCTTGCACTGCCGAGGAGTGTTATTGTGCATTTCCTACATTTCCTAGTAAAGGATGCAGTTTTGCAAGCAGCTAAGAAAATGACAGTCAATTATAAAGGTGCCACATTACCTTTCTTTACAGACTTATCTGCAGAGATTGTGTAGAGACAGCGGGAGTTTGGGGCAGTGTGTAGGACTATGGTGGACCAAGGTGTTTACCAGAGTTTTGCATATCCGGTTAGATTGCTGTTTACATAATGAAAAGATTATTTTATTTGATAATGTTGAATCAGCCACTAAATTCCTGGAAGTTCTGGACAAGTAAGCCTCTCTGATTAATTGGTGTGGACTTTAAAACAGTTTTCCTGGTGTTTTTCTTACTTTAAACAATTTGAGGGTTTTTCCCTATTGAATTTAATTGTGAATAAATGGCTTTTTCAAGGTGATGCAGATATCCGGTGAAATTTGGTTTGCAAGCACAAGGCCCTTTCAGGCTGTATATTTTATGACTGTGGCTCCAGATCTGCATAAACATTGATTTTTCTTATGTCTCACCTGCCATTTATTAATTTATTCATTTTCTTTTTATTTATATTATTACAGTGGACTTAAATTGTTTTTTTTTTAATAAGGCGTTTTGAGGTGGCTCTGGCTGTCGTTTTTCAGTTTGGTCAATGGAGGAGTTGGGGGAACGTGTGTGTGATGACTTGTTTTTGTGTTAATTGAGCCCTATTGTTTGGGGATAGGAAGGGGGGGGGGCTTTTGGGGCTTTTTAGCAGAGCTGGTCGTCCTTCAGATGTATGTTGTTTACTTCACTTCTGTCCACTTACAGCATCCAAATACTTTGTATTGCACTAACATATGTCCAACCTCACTAGGGTGTTTACATGGAATGTAAAGGACATGGGTAATGTAGTCAAAAGAAAGAAAAATTTAACTATTGCACTTCTACAAGAGACACAATTGTCAGACGTGGAACATTTACAGCTCAAAAATGTATATTTCAGTTCTTTTTCATCAAACAAATAGATGGCACCTTTTCACTTAATCTTTGAATTTCCTTTTCTACTTATCATTGCCTGTGTTAATTTTTCATGCATGTGTTTGTCATTTGCTGATTATTCACCATATTTATGAAGAGTAGAAAGTTGTTTTCTTAAAGAGATTTGTTCCCAGCTATATTCGTTCCTTTCCAGTGAATTTACTTATTATTATTATTGTTGTTGTTGTTGTTGACCGAGTGCTATTTTGTTTTGCTTATTGTTATTAAAGTTTTACTCAGTTTTGCATCTCCCACCCAATAGGAGTGGCAAATATTATCTAAAAAAAAACTAGCAGCAAAATATAATCCATTGCAGTCAGATGGTGATTTCTTTTTAAGATCCATGCACCTGTATACTGTAACTATTAAGCATTCTTTTTAACTTCATCTAAACAGGACAACCAGAGACTCTGAAAAACTAGATAGTTTTTCTTCTATGTGCACAATTAGGCGGCTATGCACTACAACATGGGTGATGTATATGTCTTAAAGGTCTTGGGTCTCTGCCTCCTTTTTGGAATGTGTGATCATACTTAAATTTCATTTGTTTATTTCTGATTGCTCTGATTATGATATCGTATTCAATAGTATCAATTTTAGGGGACAGCTACTGACAACACCTTGTAAGTATTTTTAGGACAAACTTCTCTAAAAAGGAAAATAAAAACTACTCCTTACCATCAAAGCAGAAAAAGGGCAATGTCTTTGTACATATCACATCAAACCAACCCCAATTTCCTCTTACAGCGCATGCTTTATTTACACCCTTAATGTCAGGCAGTCCTGTAGACCATGCTGTGAAACTTCCCAGTGGCACATTTCCCATCGACCAGTGCCAGCTGTTGACATCATCGTACATTCCAATCCAAGCACTGGAAGTGAATTTTTGTCTCTGTATTTCATACTGAATGTGGACCATGTTGTCAGCGCTTTCGACGATAGCCAGGTCAGCGTGATTGGCTTTGCAGTAACTCTGAGCATCGTTCCAGTTCATGCCCTGCTGGACCAGATAGTACTTAAGAGGGACAGACAGCATGAGGGGCACGACTCCTGTGGAGGAGAGTTTTAAAGGTTTTATGCAATGTCACATTTTTTTTAATCCCTTAATTTTTAACTGCTTGTCTAACTTAAAGTTCCTAGTTTTACTCCTATATTTGAAAAACATTTATGTGAACTTAATATATCTGTATCAAGCTCCATTTGGTGGTTTGTCTGTTGTAAATATTATCATTCATGTTGGTAGATGGTTCTGATATAAGAAAGTAGTGCTAGGAAGATGAAAGCTACAAAGTTTCCCTTCTGTAAATTGTCAGTGTTACAACTAGGGCGCAGTACTGCAGGTGCACCCTTTGGATTCCTTATGGAATTTTTGTGGATCTTGTGTCTTACTGTCTGTTGCTTCGGAGTTCCGTCACACGTTTGTTCACTTCATGATCCTTCATTAGTATTTAACTATCATTGTAAAAAGCCTCTGACAACATTCTACCAATTTAATACAGCAATTGGTTTAATGGGAGAGGTACTTCAAAAATTTTCTAAATTAAGGGAAGGCTTTTTCCTTTTCTTTGGATACTTTCAAATATAATTTCTGTGTAACAAATGGTGTGTTTCTAGGGGCGTACAGTGTGCTGACTAAAGAAGTAAGACATCCATTTGAACTAGCTTTTACTTAAACCTGTTAAAACACTGAACAAATCAGTCACGTGACTCCGGTAAAAGCAAAGTCTTGTTTATCCTTGGTCACATGCCTCTCAGGGAAATGACACTAGCCTTGAAATGAAGCTTTATTTGGAACTGCTGCTTCTGCTCTACAAAAGACTCAGAAAGCTTCAATTGTCATACAGTGAAACCTTAGATTTTGACTTGGAAAACGAATAAGTCTTGGTTTACGAGTACCAAGTATCATGTATCACGCATGCGCTTCTTGTTTTGACGCCGAATGTCACGTGATGACAACTGAGCCAATGGTTTTTCTCTCTCTTGTGCTGTGGAATTGTGGGTAATCGTCTCCCCTGCTGGGTCTTAGTGCTCGGCTCTCACTTGTATAATCAACATCCATGCACGTGTGTACTGTTTACTATAACACTGTGACCACGTGTGTGTGTGTGTGTAAAACATTTTATTTTGTGTCTGTATGTGTGTGTGTACAGCGCGTGTGTAAAGCAAAAGCAAGTCTCATTAGAGAGGTTAAAG
>JAOVVA010147180.1:0-10312 GCA_028565275.1 Leiocassis micropogon | reverse complement strand
TACACAGCTTGAAAGGAAGTATTAGCTTTTCAGGAAGGGTGATGTCCCAGGAGAGAGATAGCCTGGAAGCGTCTCTTATATCTGGGCGTCATCATATAACTTCACGCTTCCACATCAACTATATTTAAACAAATAAATAAGTCGATGGCAGGAAAACACGGGATAATACAGCTTACTCCATGAAAGGGTTAACTCATATGGAGATAGCCAAGAGGGGGGAGAGAGCGTCGTTGAGGCTCCGCCCCCCGGCCACCCGACAGAAACTGCCGTCTAATCCTTTTTTTTTCCAAGTGCTTGGAGGCTATTTCCATCTCTGCGGAAGCAAGAGAGGATGTTAATCCTTGCCCATTCACAAGAAGCGCAGGGCGCGCTTGAGAGCGGACAGAGGTATTTCCCGATCCAACGAGGAAGTGAGCGATAGGAGTTTTAATTCCATCTCTCACAGCTCTGCCGGATACAGTTTTAAGCCCCAGAAATGCGCGCGGCCCGAAGCTTCTCAAGGAATGCAGGGCGTGCGCGAGCACTTTAATCGAAGCAGTAAAGGGTGGAAATCGCCCTCCGATATGGATTATCACATACATCTCGTTTAAAACTCTGCCATATCGGTGAGTTAAACACTTCTTATTTTGCTGGTTTAAACACAGACACGTAATCACAATTAGGTCAGTGAAGACAAAGAATCTGTGGAATGTTTCCGGTTCACTCCTATTTATAACCCGCAGGTGCGTCTCATCAGCTGACGTCACCCGACCGAGGTTATACAAGCCAAAATTTGGCGTGTTTGATACACACATGTGTAACACACTTGATGGAGTGAACAAGCATGGTCAGTTTCTGGGTTCTTTTTTTGGGTTTATTCAGCGAGCAGTTTCTTACAAGTCTTTTTTCACACGTGCAACACAACAATACAGCAATGTCCTAACTACTAACACTTCTTCTAACTCTCTTCTCCTGTTACACTCCATGGATTTCATCGGACTACCGCCACCCACTGGACACTCATCACTGTATGCAGGTAAGGCATGCATTCTGATACTGAATATCTCTTTTTTCTACAACAAAACAATAAAACATTCTTGAACAAACTTTACAATAAAATTATATATATGTTGGTGGGGGTCCTGTCTTTTATACAAAACCACAGAATACTTCTAGGTATCTCCACATTCTCCCTTACAAAATAGAATGTAGTCCAGACATTCTCAAAACAAATTACTGGCTATTTACTCATAGTATTATTTCTTAGGCAGGAGTCAGTGATACAAAATTTCCAGTACTTGTGCTATACATTTACACAATACACACAACATTTATCTCCTTTTTTTCCATGCCGCGTGCTTGTGGCAGGCATCATTGTGCACCATGATTTTCCCACCACCATCACTGTTTTCTTAACAGGAATCTGTACTTTCACTGAAGGAAATTAACCCTTTTTAACCCTTGAAACAATTTACTTGATCAATATGTTCTTCTAAAATGTCATAACTACTATTCTTTCCATTAACTGAAACAACATTTAATCAATTATGCTTTTACTTTACCTTATCAACTTATCAATTGAACTGATTCAACTATTATCTATAACTTTCATTTATTTTACATTAACTCAAACTTATTCTCTTTAATTCAATTCACCAGCTTATTCATCTACAACACTAGGCTGACCTAGGGTATGGTAAGTAAACATTCTCTTTTTCCTTCTATTTCTTAAAGGATATATTAGTTTTCAGACTGGTCCTGAAGTAATCTCTGCTTCACTCTCTTCAGCATCATCCGTTTCTCTTTCGGCTCTTTTAGAAGGTGACACATTATCTTCTCCTTGTTCTGCTTCTTGTTCTTTATCCTCCTCCAATTCAGCATCATTCAACGTCACTGTTTCTTCCGCATGAAGTGCTGGGGGTCCTTGCCATGGGTACTCACAGTCGTTTTCAGCCTCTCTCCCAGTTGGTATTCCAACTAAAGTCCTCCAGTCGTGCATTTGATCCATCTGTTTCGATGCTTCTTGAACCTTTTTCTTATCCTTCCTTTCAGGTTTTCCAGGCAGATGTTCTGTTTCCACAGGTAAGAAATCACACGGGAGTAACATATTTCTGTGCAGTATTCTTGTTTTATCTTTCCCATTTTCAGGTTGCACTTCATATACTGGACTGTCTTGATACTTCCATTGAGTGACAACGTAAACTTGCTCTTCCCAGAATGATCTGAGTTTCCCGGGTCCACCTTTCTCCCGAAAATTCCGAATTAATACTCTGTTACCAGGTAACTATTCAACTCCATAAGCTTTCTTGTCATACAAAGCTTTTCCTCTCTCCTTCTCTTTGTTTGACACTTTTGAGGCTAACTTGTAAGCTTCCATCATTATTTTTCTCCAACTCTCCGCATAGTCCTGATGAGAGGAGCTTTGATCTTTTGTTGGAACATCAAACATGATATCAATTGGCAATCTGGGTGTCCGGCCAAAAAGAAGATAGTAGGGTGCAAATCCTGTCGCCTCATTTTTCGTACAGTTGTACGCATTCACAACCTTTGCCAATGATGTCTTCCAGTCAGTTTTTTTTAGTCTCAGGCAATGTTCTCAACATTGCGAGCAAAGTACGGTTAAATCTTTCGACTTGCCCGTTCCCTTGTGGATGGTATGCCGTTGTACGTGAGCCTCTGACACCACTGTACTCTTGCAACTTCGTGAACAATTTGTTGTCAAATTCCCTTCCCTGATCGTGGTGCAGTTTGGTTGGAAATCCGAACTTCAAGACAAAGTCTCCAAGCACTTTTTCTGCAGCTGTTTTTGCACTTTTATTTCTGCATGCGTACGCCTGGGCGAACCGTGTAAAGTGATCCATTACCACTAGAATGTACTCGTACCCTCCCTTACACGACTCCAGGTGCAGAAAATCTATCGACACCAATTCAAAAGGGGTAAGTGGTGATGATGTTTGTCAGAGGAGCTCGAGTCACCCTGTTTGGACGCTTACTTCTCAGACAACTACACACCCGTGTGACATAGTGTTCCACCTCCCTCTGCATGCGTGGCCAATAAAATCGATCCCTGATCAAGTTTAACACTCGTTCTGTCCCAAAATGTCCCATATCTTGATGTAACTCCTTGTACACAAGCTCATGGTATTTTCGTGGCAGAACCAACTGATGACGAGTTGCTGTTTTCCGGACCAAAAGACCATGTTCATCCAGATGCAATTTCGCCTTTTCTCTCATCAGTCCCCTCGCCTCTTTACCTTGACTCCTGTTTCCAGATTGTGACTTTGATTTGAGACACATCAAGACTTCTCCGATTTCAGGATCGTTTTCTTGTGCTGTTCTCAGAACTTCTTTTGGAATTTTCGCAACTGATGTGAGCAGCTCTTCCCCTCCTCCTCCTGACAGCACTGCGTTAATGGTAAGCGGACACAACCATGGACCTCTCTCTTCTTTTTGTATCCTCACTGATTAAATTATGCTAACCATTACCTTCGGGAGTACTTCTTCCGAACAGGCTTCCATGTACTGTTCCCATAACAACGGCATACGTGACAGCCCATCAGCATCCCCATTCGACTTTCCAGGACGATATTTTATGGTGAATCGAAAATCAGCAAGCTCGGCAACCCATCTATAAGTAGTGGCGTTTAGCTTAGCTCTTGACATCACATACGTAAGAGGGTTGTTATCTGTGTACACTGTAAAGGATGGTGCATGGTAGACATAATCTCGGAATCTCTCACATATTGCCCACTTCATCGCCAGGAACTCCAACTTCCCTGAATGAAGATGGTAATTTTTCTCAGGAGGGGTCAAAGCTCTTGATCCATATGCGATTACCACTAATTTTCCTCCTTGTCTTTGATATAGCACAGCGCCCAGACCTTCTTGTGATGCGTCGCAGTGAAGTATGAAGGGTTTGTTTAGATCTGGATATCCAAGCACAGGTCGGTTGGATAAACAATCAACTCGGACAAGACCTTTTGGTGCTCATCTGTCCACGTGACTGGACATGAGGATACAAGCTGTCCCTGTCGACTTTTGCCCTTGCCCTTCTGCTTCGGTGGTGCTCTTTCTGTTGGTGTTTTCGTTTCCTTGAGCAACACATATAAAGGTGCGGCTTTTAGGGAAAAGTTCTCAATGTATGATCGGTAGTACGAGAGAAACCCTAACAATCTTCTCACCTCTCCTACTGTCTTAGGAATCCTTTCTTTCAGCGCTTGAACAGGAGCACTGTCAGCTGGATCCATGGTGTATCCGTCTTTGGTCACTAACTTCCCCAGGAATCGTACCTGTTTTCTGAACACTTCACATTTTCTAGGGGTTAGCTTAACACCATGTTTCTGATAACACTGTAGCACTTTTTTAAGGTCCTGAAGGTGATTGTCAAATGTTTTAGAATGAACTAAGTTGTCGTCTAAGGACGGATGACATACCTCATTACGTAGTTCACTCTCTTCGTTGGAACTCAGCAGGTGCGTTTGATAATCCAAACGGAACCCTCACCCATTCATATAGCACCCATGGTGTTATGAACGCGGTGAGAGGTCGACTAGACTCCTCCACAAACCCCTGGTGATAGGCTTTTCCCTGGTCAAGAACTGAGAACCAAGCACTACCCACCAAACTGTCTTAACATATCCTGTATGCGGGGTATAGGGTGTCTATCTGGAATCGATTTCTTGTTTAACCCCATATAGTCGCAGCAGAGACGGAGTGTTCCATCCTTCTTACGCACGCAAACTACCGGCGAAGAATATGGTGACTGATCTCGTAATCCACCCCTTGTTTAACAGATCCTCTAGGTATTCTTTTACCTCTTTGTGCAGTGGCTTCGGGACAGACATGTATGTGTGCTTCACAGGTGTGTTGTCATGAAGGTGAATTTTCAATTGAAGAGAGGGGATAGACCCTACATCGTCATCACAGGCGAAGGCACTACTTTCCTCCCTCAACAGCTGTTTTACCTTCTGCTGCTGTTCAGGCGTTAAATGATCAACACAAACAGGTGGATCCCACAAACTTTTACTTTGGGTCTTCCGTGTTAGTTCTGCACCTTCTGTGGATCGGATAACATTACTGTCTCTGGAAAACGGGCTTGAAGTGGTATGTGTGTTTCTCTTACATACACTCTCTTTCTTAGCTTTTACTGGTTTCACTTCAACTGGGTAAATGGCTTTTATGCGCTGTATGTGTCCCAGGAATGCACGTGGAGGTAGGTCAATGTTATGAGCAGTTTCATTAAGCACAGGGATGCCGATGCATGAATAAGTCCCCCTCTGGAGCCGGATAATGTTTTCCTCCAACTTCAATCCATCTGGCCAACGTGCGCACTCATCTGGCACAAACAGAGCAGATTGACCAGATAACAAAGGGCCTGTTTTGATTCAACATTTAACAGTTACAGACTGTTTCGCTGGGATTTGTTTTGCTAACTTTCCTGTTTTCACAACCCCATCACAGCATTCATCACGCACACTGTTCACTAAAGTCAATAACACTTCTGCTTTCTTGCAGTCACAGGACAGAGCAGTACTCACGGCTTTGGTTGTTACACTTTTAGGTTGCTCAACGCCATGATTCAGAAGATATTCAATCACATTGTACCCAATAATGGGCTCCTCCGCCACTCCATCATCAGTAGAGACTAATACAGGTACCTCCAATTTCAGCGGTGTAGCTTTATCTGTTCCCAGCTTGAACGTCACTTCGATCCAGCTTTCAAATGGAATGACCGTTTGATTTACTGCTCGACCGGTGAGACTTCCTGGACCGAGGATTTCTTCCAGGTGGCGTAACTTGGTCTGTGGGAGATGTTCTCTCCTCCACTTCTCATTCATGAGGCAAACTTGCGAACCAGTGTCCCAGAGCGCTTGTGTTGCTACCCAATCGAAGAAGCAATTTACTAAACATTTCTCTCCAATCAAATTTAACAACTGGGCATGATGTTTTGTGGATAACTGGTTAGTACTGACTGACTTGATGAGCTGTCGGTAAGTCTCTTTCTCCTCAGCGTTTTTTTTTTTCTAACTGCTTAATACTGTCACACAAGAGCATGTTTTGTTGTTTTGACCCCTCAGACGATGTTGTATCAGCTGTGACCACCATGCTACTGGCTGAATGCCCCTTTTCTGTGTTTCCTGCAATTGGTCCTCGGCACCCTCTAGAAAGATGTCCACTTTGTCCACATTTAAAACAATGGTCACACTGATCACCTCTATCATGCTCCTGACACCCACGACATCCTCGTTTTTTTCCTCGGTGTGGTGTGCTACGGTAAGTTGTCATTGCTTTCCTTATTTCTCCAATCTCCTCCTTTAGCTGCTTGACGATTTCATATAGCTCAGAGTCTTTCCTATCTGCAACCTGTGGTGTTTTCAAAGCTTTTACCTGTGTGTGCGTAGGCTGTTCTTTATTGGTGACCCCATGAACCATTCTGTCTTGACTTTGACATAATTCTGCGTGACACTCAGTGACTCTAGTCTCTTTGACGTGAGCGGTTCTCTTCTGCTGACGCTCCCACTCTAGGCTTGCAGCTTCGTTCATCTTTGTAATGAGGACTTCGTCCATGACTGTCGAATCATCCAGGTACGCTTTAAGTTGGTACTTAATGTGATCGTTTGACAGACCTGTCCCCAGTGCACATAGAAATCTTCTCTGTATGAGATCTGGACTGTACGATTCTTCTCCATCTGGTTCACGAGCAGCAGCTAAAAGTCTTTCTTTTAATTCAATAGCTCGAAATAGAAAGTTTTGTGGTGACTCACGGTTTTCCTGCGTTATGTTGATCAGTCGATGATACAAGTCAGTTGAGTTCTCTTCTTTATAATGGCCTTTCAGAATCGTGCGCAGCTGGGAAAGGGTTAAATTTGTCTTAATCTCCAGCATGTCACGTAGGCTCATGCCTGGACTGATTGCTCTGATCACAGCATCAATGATCTCAGACTTTCTGTGCCCTTTGCTTATTCCTGTGTCAATTTGGTGCATTAGATTGTTGTATGATAGCTTATCTTTCTGTCCCCGTTCTCCTATTTGTCCATTAATTTTAAAATCACGTCGAATTGTGACTTCAGGAACTGCCTGTTGCTGTTGGGCAAACACAGGAGGAACTGACACCTCAGGAACTTGCAAACTCATATGTTGAATTTCACTTTTTAACATCCTTGTGGATGACTCAAACTGATACTGCAGCTCTGCATACTGTTTCTTTAAATGTGCGAGCTCCTCTGAATTCCTGTCTGTGTCGTCACCGCCGCCATCTTGTTCCACGCGATCACTGCGTTGATTTATTTCGCTTATAAACTCTAATAAATCTTTCACATGTTGACCGGCTACATCATCCTCTTCCGTTTCTACATCATCTACTGCTCTACTTATTAATCTGATCGGCGAGTGCCGTTTAATCTGTCCTTCTGCCGACAGTTTTGCAAACACACACACCTTTTGAAGTTGATCAAGTCGCAGCCGGAGTAATGCCTCTCCCAGCCGATCCTGCAGTTTTTCCGTGTCCAT
This sequence comes from Leiocassis micropogon, assembly GCA_028565275.1. Taxonomy (NCBI): domain Eukaryota; kingdom Metazoa; phylum Chordata; class Actinopteri; order Siluriformes; family Bagridae; genus Leiocassis; species Leiocassis micropogon. The sequence continues at coordinate 2,824 of JAOVVA010147180.1, read as the reverse complement.
GCTCAACGTCGTCATAACTCACTCAAACGGTACCGCTGATCCCAATCCTCGTCGCCAATATTTTGTAACACACTTGATGGAGTGAACAAGCGTGGTCAGTTTCTGGGTTCTTTTTTTGGGTTTATTCAGCGAGCAGTTTCTTACAAGTCTTTTTTCACTTGTGCAACACAACAATACAGCAATGTCCTAACTACTAACACTTCTTCTAACTCTCTTCTCCTGTTACAGGTACACTCCATGGATTCCATCGGACTACCGCCACCCACTGGACACTCATCACTGTATGCAGGTAAGACATGCATTCTGATACTGAATATCTCTTTTTTTTATACAACAAAACAATAAAACATTCTTGAACAAACTTTACAAATAAAATAATATATGTTGGTGGGGGTCCTGTCTTTTATACAAAACCACAGAATACTTCTAGGTATCTCCACACATGCTTCAAAACCGGCAACATGACAAGATGTTCCCATAGTGTTTTCACGCAGCATCGAGTGTAGCCTTTGAAAGGGAACTTTGTCATGCTGGAACAGATTATCTGCATTTACATTGTTTTTAAATGGGAAAATGCACTTCACTATAAAAAAAAACGTCGAGTCACCTCCGGAATGGATTAAATTTGTATGTCAAGTATATATGCAAATTTAATCCATTCCGGAGTTTCGCTGGTGAGATTAATGGTTTGGCTAAGTCAAAAATGTAAAAAATATATTTTTTTTAAAACAAGCCGAAGTCCATAAACTACATCAACAGATCTAATTGTGCAAAATGTGTCCATGAACTAGGTCACCTTTTGATGGATGTCTTTTTCAGAACTAGGAGTAGAACAATTTCTTTTAAAATAGTTGCAAGCAACTTGCTTCCCCACTTAAGTGCAAAATTTGTTTGTTTATCTGTGAATCATTAGAAGTGATTATGTCATCAAGCTTATATCAGAGCAAGGAGTTTACTTAAATTATTGCTTCCAACTGCAAAAAGCATGATATAAAGAACTGTCCTAAATCATAACACTCTATAAAGCAACAGAGACCCTTTGAACAGAGCAAAATAATTTAATGATGATGTCAGTTCCAAATTATTGCAGTGGGATTTCAGTGTGGTGATTTTGCACATTAAAGTGTTCCAGTATTTTATTAAGCTTGTCAAACAAGTCACGCTCATGAGACCAACATTGCTTTCTGCTTGGTCGTAAAGTTTCCACGGCATTCTTAGAATCTGATCCAGGTTCATACAGAGTCATTATAGCACCACAAGTGCCCTCTCGGGCAAATCCGTGGCCACCTACATGAGTCTTTACCACAGACAGGCAACAGTTGCTATGCGACAACCTTGTGCAGGTAATCAGACTAAACACTTTTCACCTTGTCATGGCTCTTTATAAGCCTCCTGCATGCCTCACTCAGACATAGATCGGTGCCATGGAATATAGCAGCTTCATGCTACTCATATGTACATGACAACAAAGAAGTAAATGAACATCAGATCATATCATGCACTCAATCCATTGAAAAAGTTGCAAAAACACAGTTTCTTGAATGATGTAAGGCATTATTCCTTGATTTTTTTGATTCCTTGATTCGTGTTATTATGTAAGAACTGTGCTGTTGAATCTATAGTGTATTGATGATTTGGTGTGTTAAATAACCTAAAAATGATTATTTCCCTGGTTATATTAATTCGCACCCAGCTCCATGATAGCTCTCTGCCTCCCAGTAGACTAATTAATGTGGCTATTTGCCCCTTCATTACATCATTTTTCTGTCATGATTTTAATATTAAAATGCCCCATAGCCTCTAAATTTGTCTGATAATCAAAAACATCCCAAAAACTCTGACAGTTTGTCTTGTTTATACTGTAAAAAAATGATATTTCAAAAATATTTTTTTCATGCATTTAGTCATCGTTGATTTAGCTATGTTTAAAAATGTCAAAAACGACACAATCCCCATAGCACCCCATAACGAGACAATCCCCATAGCACCCCATAAATAAACACATACCCAATAAACCAATGTTTATTTGTTCAACTTTACAATAAAAAATAAACACATAACTCATCAGTTAATATTATATTAAGCCATAAACTTATGCATAAATTGTGTGTTTCTAACTTTGATTAGATCACCATCTGAGTCCAAAGAACTCGATCAGGTGATTGAATATTTAGAGTCAACATTCCGTTATACCTTAGATAACGTAGCTCCAGTTAAAAGAAAAATTTATAGAGATTAGAAACTTGCTTCCTGGTATAACGATCATACGCGCACTTTAAAACAGGCCGCTCGGAAATTAGAACGTAAATGGCGTCAAACTAAACAGTTAGTATTAAATCGCATGGAAGGAGAGCATCCTGAACTATAGAAAGGTCTTAGTGTAGCTAGATCAACGTATCTCTCCACAAAAATAATTCTAGATTTTTATTTAATACCGTAGCCAAATTAACCAGAAATAAGACCACTGCAGAAATCTTCACAACAGCATCGTGCAGTAGTAAGGACTTCATGAACTTTTTAAAAATAAAATTTTAAGTATTAGGCATAAAATTAAGGCTTTGAAACCGGACAACGTAATTGAGGCAGATGTTAAACTAGCCATGTCGGATCGGAACCTAGAATACTTTACTCCCCTTGAAAAGAATGAACTAATTTCACTCATTTTCTCAAACAGATAGTGCCAGAAATAACAGAACCCCTGTTGAAAATAATTAATTCCTCACTCAGCATTGAGTATGTTCCAAAACCTTTTAAATTAGCAGTTATTAAACCGATAATTAAGAAGTCTGACCTCGACCCCTGTCAGCTGTCCAATTACAGGCCG
>JAOVVA010147048.1:0-10314 GCA_028565275.1 Leiocassis micropogon | reverse complement strand
ACATTTTGTGTGACAAACATGCAAAAGAATAAGAAATCAGGAAGGGGGCAAATAGTTTTTCACACCACTGTACATATTGCCCTCTCATCTAATATAATGACCAGCCATGACCTCTGGGCAGGAATCGGGTTACTGACTAGTAGAAATATATGTTACTTTTTGCATAGTTTCTGTTTAACATTTGTTTAAAGGTAATTGATGTCTTCTTGGCTACGTACAGTACAACTAACATTTCTGCATGCTGTCAGATATTTGTAGCAGATGTTCTTGCACTTGGACCAGAATGCATGCAGTGATATGAGTGTTAAGTATCGTGGTGGATTTTTAAAAAACAGTCATGCGTTATCTTGATAAAATCCACCCATGTGCAGAGGTGGGAGAAGTACACAAACTCAATACTTAAGTAAAAGTACAAATACTTGCCTCAAAATGTACTCGACTACAAGTACCAAGCATAATTTCAAGTGCTCTAAAGTATACTTTAAGTAAACTAATTCTCTGAGTATATATCTGATAAACAGTATTTTAAAGCATTCTAAACACAATTTAACTTGATGCTGTTGATAACGTGAACGTGCAAGCAATAAGAGATTGATAGCAACAAGATTTGACATTAACTAAACTAATGGTGGGTAGCACTGTTAGCGTCTTTCTAGCTTACTAAGCTAGCTAGGTACTACCATTGCTACCCTGTATAATGCAAGTAGTCTACACAATCACACATGGGCATACTGCAAGCATACAAAATACATCATAGGCTTGGTATAAAAAAAATTTAAAAAAGTAATTATTGGAGGAAAAACACAAACCAAACCTGCAAGAGTTCACGACTCAGTATGAAGGCTAGTTAGCTAGATTTTACCGTAACAAGTGCGCCCTGTCCAATGTCCGCAGCCCAGGGACTAAATGGACGGGATCTTTTGCCTAGTTACCATCAATCACTTTGGTGCTTTAATCAACCTGCGCTTTTCAGCCGTTTGGGAAATTTCTGATTGCTTGGAATTGTTTTATTTCTGTATTTGTGCGTGTGCCTTAGTCATGATACGGTGTGAGTGATAGTGTAAACACTTATGTCACATACAGAAAATACTCAAGTAAAGTTCAGATACATGAAAAAAATTTACCAAAGTACCAAAGCAGTTGTACTGTACCTGTGCCTATGTGTCACCTGAACATGTGATTCAATGGAATGGATAAGACTCAAGGCAAATCTGGCCTTTTGTGACATGGATTTAATGAAAAAAAAAAATCCTTAAACTTAAGTTTAAAACGTTTGAACCCTAGTGCACATATGGGAAGAGCATACAGTTTCTATACGTGCATAGGGAATATCTGTCCACAGCTGTCAAGCCATTGTACTGAATAGCACATTTCTGGAGAAAACACTGTTTACAGTGTTTACACTGTTGCTGTTCTGAGGCTTTTTTTTTTTTAACAAGATCTCACTTTTAATTAGAAGAACAGATAATACAAAAGCCATGATCAAATGTTAGGGTTGCTACGTCTATAGACGGTCATGTAAGTGCCTCTTTAACACTAGTCCAAGCACAATGGTCAACAAAACCAGTCGAATAAAAAAAAAAAAAGAAGTTTTTGGAAAATTATGGAAATGCTATTCATCTACAAAAATCATTTTATTACAATAATATCACACCATAATCATTATTCACTTAATTATTACATTCATTATTTTGTTGCTATTGTACAGTTGCATACGTACAGTAAAACTCTATTTTGCTACTCTTTTTTTATTATATTCTTTATTTCTTATATAGCTTCTAGTAAGTATGTTTTATTGTACTTGCGTGCAGTGGGAGTTGAGATAATCTATTGAGTTCTTGAATGAAGTTGTGTTAAAGCAACAGTTCTTTGTTTCTAAATGGTTTCTTGTTCTCTTGAATAAGAGTTTGATTTATTCTATGGGCTTATTGTTACCCAAAATGCAGAAGGTACAGTGGAAGCCAAAAGCTCAAGGGATCAAGGCCCTTAACCCTATCTGCTCCAGAGGTGCTGTATCCTGGCTGACCCCAGCTTCCTTACTGTATGTGAAAATCATTTCACTGTGCTGAAATGTACATGTGACAAATAATTAAATAAACGCGAAATTCAGTATTTTATTAATGACAATTTCAGCTTTTTAAAATAAAGACAATCTTTTTAATACAATGAAATTGCTGTACAACAATTGGTATTTAGTATGAAGTTGTTTATTCGTTAAAACCTGCAGGGCATAGAGTCAAAAGACGTCTGCGGTACTCTGGTCTCATTAGTCCGTCTGTTTGATTGCTTCCTAATGATCGTCTACAGAAGATGGTTTCTTGACTGCTACTGCCTTTTTTTTTTTACATTTGTCCAACAGTTTTCCACTGGGTTTAGGTCTGGAAATGACCCAGGCCATGGCTCAGAAGCTGAATACTATTGTCACATGGAGAGTTTTTCCACTAGTTTTTTTCAGTAAATTAGCACAACTCTCCAGCCAGATAGACTTGAACTAATTTAGTGAAATCGCCTGTCGCATGCACAGGGAGAACTAATACTGGCATAAGTTGTCTTAATACTTTTGGCAATCACAGTATTATGACTGTTATGAATTAAGATCGTTTTTATTAACAAAAAAATTATAATATCTAAGTAGGACTTCTCAATGAGTGTAAAACTGCACACCAAGTAACTTATATCTCAATTCATCAGCTTCAAATTATAACATTTGTAATTACAACATTTTTATATAGGTAATGATTTTTTGTGCAGTTCCAAAAGACACTGGGAATACAGTGTTTACATAAATAATATGTACATAAATAAATATGTATGAAAATTAGTCAACTGAATGAACTTTTTATACAACATTCCGAAAGTATTCAAAGTCGTCTGGGAAATTCATTCTATATGATTGTGCGTGTGAAGCAGGTGTACGCAGAGCTGTGTGTGCCAGAGCCCGAACCTGGACACTGGAGGTGCAAGGCGACAGTGCTAACCACTAAACCACTGTCTGGCCATCATGCAATTACTTTATTTACCTAATTTATTATTAAAAACATTTAAAACGTTATTAATAGTGCTGCATAATTAATTGCATAACACTCGACCAGTATGGACCTGTGCGATTACGCTGCAATTTATTATAGGTTGAAGTTTGGGAATTTATGCAGAGGTAAGTAATTTATGTGTATGTTTATTTTTTAAGGTGATAAATAACGAATATTAATGTGATCATTTGTGCCATTATTAGCTGTAAGTCTAGATTAATACATTTCAATACAGAAGGTGGGTACATTACATATCACACATTTCTACAGAGAAACTGTCACATGCATCATCACTCATCGTCTATACCGCTTTACTCTATATGCTATAGCCTATTCCAGGAGACTTGGGGCAATTAGACTAATCTGCATGTCTTTGGATTGTGGGAGAAAACCGGTGTACCCGGAGGAAACCCACTAAGCACAGGGGGAACATGCAAACTCCATGCACACAGACCCGAACCGGGGATTAAACCTTGATCCTGGGGGTCCAAGGGGACAGTGCTAGTGACATGAGACAGTGCCACCACTGTCACATGCAGTTTTACCACATTTGTTTGACTAACACCACGATAATCTCATGTGACTCCTAAATCACCAGAACATAACTGTACCTTTATCTGTCAGTCCTGTAGCACAGACTGTGAAGAGAACACCCACATCCTTTACTGCTTGTTGAAGGATGACTCAGCACACCTTCACAAACCTTACAGGTTGCTGGTGGAAGGTGTAAATTCATCCTGGAATGTTTTTTATAAGGTTTTGGATGGTATAATTTACTTCATGAGGAATGCATTAAGGAAGAAAAAAAAGCTATTCATTAATTAATCCATTCATTCGCACAGGAAAACTATGGACGTGGCTACCTGAGATATGTTAATGGGGCTAGACTACCAACATTTAATTGACGGTGAAAATGAAAAGATATTGCATATTTTTATGTTTTTTTTTTTTTGTGTGCTTCATAAGAAAGAACATGAAACTCCATTTATATTGGCAATTACTTAGTTACCGCATCCTTGAGTAGGAGTGATACAAAATTAATTCCCAAGCTGCCAGACAACCTAAAAATGATCCATTCAGTCCAGCCTGCAATGGAGTGATGTAATACATGTAACAGCAAGCACCATCTCATCAATCGCTATACTAGATAAAAGCACAGCAAAAGCATTAAACATCTTAATACATCGGTCAATCAAAATGTAAAAAGGAATCCTTGCAGTTTATTTTTGTAACTATAACTACAAATTTTTTATTTCATACTCATTATAGGTGAAGAACAAAACATTATTCATGCTTAACAGCAAGCTAAAGATTAAAATAATTTTTTTATAGTGAAATGGGCAATAAAACATTAAAGCTGTGCAGGTTTCAATTTCAGTAACCTGTAAAATCTTATCATGCATTAAGCAGAAGTGAACACTAGAGGACATAGTGGGTCAGTAAATGAAGAACTCTTGGAGCTGTATATTTTTGTACTTATTTACACTCACTCATTTTCTATAAGAAAGAGTTATCATGTATACAGGGTTGTGGAGCCTATCCCAGGTGACATAGGGCACGAGGCGGGGTACACTCAGTCTACACACACACACATGCTCATTCACACACTACGAGCAATTTGGGAACACCAATTAGCCTGATCTGTGTGTCTTTAGACTGTGGGAGGAAACCCACCAAGCCCACCATGGGCGGAACATGTAGACTCCATGCACACACTCCCCAAAGTGGGAATCGAACCTGGACCCTGGAGGTGCAAGACGACAGTGCTAACCACTAAGCCACCTGGTTATTTACAACTGCTTTTAAATCATTTTAATACCACATTTACTGCTTCAAATATCTTCACACAGACATAGAAAAAACAACGTGGAGCAACCTGTACACACATGAATAGCTGTAACACAGGTTCTTTCGTCTAAAGTTTAAAGTGTACTTCAAATATAACAGTCTGGATATCAAATTTTAAGTACTATCATACATTCAGCTGAAACTAATGTGTCCATACATTAAAGGCAAACAGCCCCGATCATTTGTTTATTGCAAGGCATTTCAAGGTCACACTAATTTGCAGATGGAATATTTTTGCTCCTTATGATCATTGTGATCCGAAGCTTCCACCAGAAGACTTATTATTAGCAACAACACATTTGTCTATTCCAGCTCATTGTATAGTCACCGGCCACTTCATTAGATTGCAACACACGGTGCAATCCCTGGGTTGAACCTACTTTTGCCTTCAGCACGGCCTTTCTATTCTTCGTGGCATATATTCAACAAGGTACTGGGAACATTCTAAAGATATTTTGGTCCACATTGACATGACATTGCTTCATTAGGTACACCTACTATAAATTACATACAGTATGATGACTGTAGAGGCCATTTTAATACAGTTAACTTACAGTCCAGTTTGAGATGATCTTAGTTTTGTGACTTCTTATCCTGTGCTCATAAAGGGATGGGCATGATCAGCAACAATACTCAGGTAGCCTGTGGTATTTAAACCAGTATCAGTTGATACTAAGGATCCCAAAGTGTTGGAAGAAAATCTCCTCCACACTACACATTACACCACCACCACTAGCCTGAACCGCTGATGAATCCATGCTTTCATGTTGTTTACCCCAAATTCTGACCCTACCATCTGACTGTCACAGCAGAATTTAAATAACCAGACCAGGCAATGTTTTCCAATCTTCTGTTGTCCAGTTTTGGTGAGCCCATGCAAATTGTAGCCTCAGATTCCTGTTCTTAGCTGACAGGAGTGGCACCCGGTGTGGTCTTCTGCTGCTGCAGCCCATCTGCTTCAAGGTTCAACGTGTTGTGCATTCAGAGATGCTCTTCGGCATACCTCGGTTATAGAGAGATGTTATTTGAGTTACTGTTGCCTTTCTGTCAGTTAGAATCAGTCTGGCTATTCTCCTCTGACCTCTGGCATCAACAAGGCATTTTCACAGAGAGAACTCACTAGGTATTAGATTTTTTTACTTTGACTTTGCTTTTTCAGACCATTCTCTGTAAACCCTAGACATGGCTGTGTGTGAAAATCCCAGTAGATTAACAGTTTTGGAAATACTCAGACAAGCCTGTCTGGCACCAACAATCATGCCATGTTCAAAGTTACTCAAATCACCTTTCTTCCTCGTTCTTATGCTTTGAACGTTTGAACTTCAGCAGTTTGTTTTGATCATATCTACATGCCTAAATGCATTGAGTTGCAGCCATGTGATTCGATGAGGGCAATGGTGGCAAGGAAAAAACTCCTTGAAAGGAACCAGACTCAACAGGGACCCCATTCTCATTTGGGTAATAACGCATAGCAGGAGTTGTTTTGCAGTCATACTGTGTGTTAGGAGGCTGGAAGTTTAATATAACAGTTGATATCTTTATTTTTTTACCCCTTGATTTTCTCCCTAATTTAGTCATGTCCAATTCCTCCCCGTCACTAGGGGGCTCCCACATTAAGGCTACTACTACCACCACTCAGTCGGGAGGGCCAAAGACTATCACATGCTTCTTCGAACCACGTGACGCCAACCGACTGCATCTTTTTGAACTGCTCGCTCACGCATCGTTGGGGTGTAACACACTCGGAGGACAGCGCTATCTGCTCTTTCCGCTTGCGTGAGCGTGAGCGCTGTAGATTAATGACCGTGATTAATGTGGGAGCACTGAGTACCTCTCATCCCTCCCCTCTGAGAGAGCTCAGCCAATCAGCTCTCTCTAGGTGCGAGAGGTTACAGCATCACCCAGGAATCAAACTTGCGATCTCCGGATGATAGGGCGAGCACTTTACCACTGCGCCACTCGGAGGCCCAACAGTTGATGTCTAAGTTAATATGGAGTGCAGTTCGTTATTGGAGGATCAAGTAGACTATAGTAAATTCCAGTCCTGAACTACTGAGCGACTCCGGCAGTATTATCTATGACAGCATAACTAAAAGGGAGAGCCAGAAGGAAACGCAGACATGAGGGTTCTCTGGGATGCAAAGCAATACTCTACCTTAAACAAGAGTGATCAATGAGGGTGGGGAAAACAGCATCTAAACATACCACTTCACCATAATACTGTACGGCTATGAGTCCTCAGATCTGCTCGTTTACCTAAGGCAAATCTGTTCACAAAAATGCTTTGCTAAATAAATAGGTTTGCAGCCTAGACTTAAACACTGAGACTGTTCCATTAATTGGAAGGGTATTCCATAATTTTGGGGCTTTATAAGAAAAAGCTCTGCCCCGTGCTATGGTTTTCGTAATACATGGTGCGGCAATAACGCTGGAGACAAATGTAAAATTAATTGAGATAATGGATTGAGATGAAAAGATGGCAGACATATGTATAGTATCCTAGTACCTAGACAATGTTTGGTGAACTTACAAACAAATTGGACTTATGAGCAAGCTCTCGGAACGGAACGGGTCCATATGTTGGGGACTTGGCTGTACTCAGATCTGCAGATTCAGATTCCTGGTCCTGTCTGACAGGAGGGGAGATCAGATGTGATCTTCTGCTATTGTAGAGCACCTACCTCAAGAACCCATCTGTTGTGCATTTTGAGATGCTTTTCTGCTTACCTTTTTGTAAGGAGTGGTTATTTGAGTTATCAATATGATCTCTGATCTCTCTTTTCCTAGCATTCTGTATGAATTCTAGAGACTGCATAAAAATCCCAGGAGATCAGCACTTTCTGAAATACCAAGCCAGCATGTCTGACACCAGCAACCATGCCACGGTTACTGAAATCACATCTTTTTCCTCTATTCTAATGTGAAGATTAAATGATGTTCTCTGCCTATATGTGCATGGTTTTCTTCATTGTGCATCTGTCACATGATTGGTTTATTGATTTTATTTTAAATATGCCTTCTGGGAAGCTGCCCTTCCTTTGGGGTGATATTCTGTGTGGCACAAGCTTAAACATCTAAAATGCCAGCAAGCCACACACTCGCCTCAGGAAATGTCAGTGTGTTCAACAAAGCCATGAATGATGACCCTCCTCTTTACAAAATTAAAGGACTTAACCTTTCATCTGAAGCAGCCTTCGTACCATACATGTGTCAAGGTGTAGAAATTAGTCACTTTATATAGCCTCATACCACAGTTGGCTTTAAGCCTTTGGAAAACACATGCACACACACCCAGACACATACTAAAGCGTTTCATTCTCTTTTCCCTGTTATAAATTTTTTTTATTCTTTGGTTTAATTATTGTACAACATTCACGAATAAACAAATAAATCTTTGGGTTTTCTGAAATCAACATAGTATTATTTTGGTTGTTGGTCTTTCGGCTGCTCCCGGCAAGGAGTCGCCACAGCGGAATACCCAGTCCGCACTACAACTTGGCACAGGTTTTATGCCGGATGCCCTTCCTGACGCAACCCTCCCATTTTATACCCGGCTTGAGACCGACACTGCATCCAGTGGCTGGGGTTTGGGCACTAGCTGGGAATCGAACCCGGGCCTTCCGCATGGCAGGCGAAACACCTACCCCTGAGCCATCAGTGCCCAACATAGTATTATTTTGGTATTTGGTTCAATTTTTTATAATACCCCTATCTCACCTACGCGGTTTCACCTAAGTACGGTTCATCATGATTCACAGCGAATTTCGCCACTGTTAGTACGTTTCCATCTTTCCGCGCGAAAAATTTAACATGTTTAATTTTTTTGGCGGTCTTCGTGGAACGTCGGCAGGCAATCGCGGCAGCTCACGGTGAGTCAAACCGCATAGGTAAGATAGGGGTATAAGCAGGATATTATCTACAGCAGACACTTTTGTAGCCATCAACAAGTTTTTGGCAGAATTCTGGTTAGATATTTGACTACTTTTCTTCTTTTCTGGCACGGATCTGCCTTTTACGCACAAGACACAAATTTATCTGCTTTATTCATTTCACAACCTGCTTTAATGTGTGTTTTGTTTAACTGCTTAGCTAAATATTTCAGGTTCATGTTGAAGAAATCATGATGTTGATGTTGTGGCAGCACAATGGTGAATGGGTTAGCAAGAGTCAAGGGTATGATTCCCACCTCAGGTCTGTATATGTGGTGTTTGCATGTTCTTCCTGTGCTTGGAGAATTTCCTCTTGGTACTCTGGTTTTCTTCTACAGTCGAAAGACATGCAGAGGAGGCATATCAGCATTACCAAATTACCTGTAGTGTGTGAGTGAGTGTGTGTGTGTATGTGCTTGTCCCTGTCCAGGGTGTACCCTACCTTGTGCCCAAAGTCTCCCGGAATTAGCTCCAGGCTTCCTGCGACCTCTGAATGAATCTGAGGTCGTCCTCTTTCTTCATTATCTGCTTTGTGCATCCGTCCCGCTGGCAAACCAGCATCAAACCGTCCCGCTGGTTTTAAGCAAACCAGCCCTAAAGCATGATGCTACCATTAACAAACTTAACAGCTGGGACAAAACTGCAACTATAGTCAAGCTTTAAGTTGTCAATTTTGGAGCAGGGGGCTTCTTTTTTAGACGGTGATACTGTATAACACTCAGCTCACCGTAGAGAGTGACACTGGTGTTCCAGCAGCTTCCAATTCATGGCAGGCCTTGGTTGTTCCTAGGTTGTTCCTAAACATCCAAACTTCCTAGGTAAGGGTGATAATCTGGGTTCTCTTCCAGACATTGGCAACGTGACTACAACTCCCATTAACTTGTACTTACAGACAGCTTTTTAAACTGTTCTTTGAATCTGCAGTTGTTTAGAAATGGCTCCAAGACACATTCCACAATCTACCATCCTTTTTTCTCAGATCTGCACTAAACCCCTTGGACATACCCGTTGTATTGTGTGTAGGTCAATCCAATGAATGCTCTCAAAGAAAACATTTTTCTATCGACAGAGAAGTTACCAGTTGCAGTCAGTCATGATTACTAACAGGAATTTGAGAGGCCCTGGCGGATGTAAAGACATTTCAGGACCTTCAGCACTACTCAATTCATAATCTTAGGGGGTGTATGTTTGTATGTTTTTGACTCTATATGTATCATTTTGACAATGTGTTAATTTCAGACTACTCCTGTACTCCAAATGTTTTGGAATTTATTGTTTTATTGAACATGGATGTTATGTGATCAGTCTGTCCCAGCAAAAGACCAGTTTGTAGAAATTATTAAAAATATTGCAATTATATAAATTTTTATGATAAGTGTTTGTAAATAGTATAGCCGTACATAGTAAGTAGTAATCCAGAGTTTTACATGTAGTACAAATTCCACAGCAGTGCATTATATTTTAACCAGAATAAATTAATTTAATAAATCAAAAGGCAGAAAACTTCA